>JAQIXL010001647.1:0-16594 GCA_034700245.1 Poikilolaimus oxycercus
CCTTTCGGGGCGGGGTAGGGCACGTTTTGATCAGCGTTCGAAATGCTACACGATGGTACCAAACTCGGGAGACGCAGGAAAAGTTTTGGATTTCAGGATAATGGTACTTTGACCCTTCGGGAGAACGAGTGTTAAAGCATTCCATGCGAGAGAGTCTCTCACAATCAGTTTCAGGAGAAGTGTAATGGGGTCTGTATAGATGAAGAGGCAGCTAATCTTCGTTTCTTACACAGTTCATGCGAGCATCTGCCACGATGAAAATAGTCACCAAATCCGAAAACTACCAAAGTGCAACAACCATTTTTGGAATTGTTTTTCGCATGAAACGGCTAAGTACAAACCAAATGAGACCGAGTTTCGCTTCTGTTTTCCCAGTTGGTTGTCTCGCGACGAAGTGCTTTATATGCAAAAGTGCTCCAACAGCGCCCGTATCTCAGCTAGCCCTTAGCGCTTTCAATCACCTTGAACTTGAAACGGCGCTGTGTCTTCCCATAATTGAGCGCTCAAATGCGAGGTGGGTCACTTTGTTCATCGTGCCGAGTCAGCGGATCCGTTTCTCGATTGTTTGCTTGTCACGATGGCAATCAACACGACGCAAGTCATCTTCAGGCCCACTCGTTCGTTCATGTTTCATCGTTTCACGGTCATACATGAACCAAGTTTCTTGTTGCTTCTGAATACTGGATTTCCTGTTACTCATTGCTGCGTCCGATCGTCGTTAGTGAGCACTCGCACAAAATAAATACTTCATCTTGAATCATCTCGAGTTTGAAAGATCGTCACCGACATACACAATTCGTAGATAGCAACTGAAAGACAATGCCGGAAGTCATTGAGATAATGCTCGGAAATGGTCTTCAAGCTATTGTTTCTCATATGAAACGGGCATTTCCATGAATGGAAATTTAGCTTCTCCCTGTTGCAAGTCCGAATCAACTAGCACGGCAGAAACGGGGCCCAGGTTCATTGCTGTTGTTTCAGTTGGTCTTCCAACAATCAACTACCAGTAATCTACCAGGGCTTCGCTTTCAATTATTCAATTACGACGAATTTGAAACGGCGTTTTCGGCGCAATAGCGCGTGAGGTCGAAATCTTGCCACTCATCAAGTCGAAGCTCGAACACGATTCGAGAAATGTTCCTGGAATTCACATGTTTCACCATTCCTTTGAAAGCCTACATTTTTATAGCCTTTGTCCAAGCGAGGCCAATTTATCCATACCAAGATTCGCGCTCAAAATTTCGTTCAGTTTCCACTCTCTTGATCATCCAATGTTCTTGCTTGCACTGTTTCAACTCTGAAACTGGCGGTTTTATGGTGAAATTAAAAGACCGCAACAAAAATCGATTCAATGCCAGCTTCATGACCCAACAACAAATGCTTTTAGGCTGAGTAGTTCAGACGCCGTCTTATTCGGTTTTCCAGAACCTGTAATGATGAAATAAACAAAACTGCAATAGCAATCACCACTACTTTTCGCTGCGAATTGAAATGGCAACCACCGAAATTACCAAGCGAAGGAGGAAAGACTATCGTTTCTTGATTGAAACTGCTAAATACACTTCCAAGCTGCGTTGCTCACAGAGAGTGCTCATTGATTGCGGAGTCAGGACATCCTAGCGAAGAAGGCTTCGCTAAATTTTGAGCGAAAACGCTTTCCTGGAACAACTCAAATGCAAGTCGCTCAAAACAGAAGCAATTGGGGACGAAGCAAGCAATTGGCTTTAGGCCGCATCGTCGTCAGAAACAAGGCAGCAGCGAACTTTCTGTAACGAAAGACTGACGGAGACGCTCGACAGTGAGGACGATTGAGGTAAGAGAACGGTTGGGGCCATTTGGAAAAGTAGAACTGAGAAAAGTAGAATCTGGAAAAGTAGAGCTGCTGGCCTAAAATGTTTTCTCGCCTGGCAATGTCTAAAACCAGATTCCGACCCCCCTTACAGGCCCACGACCCCCTGAGGCCCTTTCTGATGTGCTGTTTCAGTCTTTAACTTGGTTTTTGACAGTGCCAGGCGAAAAAATATTTTAGGCTAGCAGTTCTACTTTTCCAGATTCTACTTTTTTCGGTTCTACTTTTCCAGGTTGCCAACGGTTGGGAACGTGCGCATTGCGTGCTTGACTTGTTCGCGTGCTTGTGCTTTGCTAGCAATCGTTCCAGGTAGTCAAGGCCTGAAGTCGGACACGGCACAAATGAGAAGAACACAAAAAATTCTTTTAAGAACCCAATCTCGCTGAAGTTGTATATATGGAGAAGTTTAGGGAGCGTGCCTCTATGTAGAATCTTGCGCGTAGTTGCGTGTCAGAGGTTTTCCTGATCTGCGTGACAAGCAAGAAGGAGCGCCTGAAATTTGATGGCGCGTCATGCGACTTCAAAAAAACATTCTTGGATCCTTTCCTCTGTTCACTAAATTTTCAGAACTTGATCAAAAATGCTTTGCACTGAACATTATTGTTCGCAAAATATCTAAATCGCATATAATTTGCACATTTCAAAACTGTGCTAACTAGCTGTAAAAGTGTAAAAGTTTAGTGATAGTCCCACAATCAATGCCGGCATTCCCTTGAAGATGTCTGCTGCTTTTTCATTTGTTGCAAACAGCAAGGTAAATTTGAGAAGTTGTTTGGAATAAAAAACATGTATTTAGGGTGCTCAGACAGTGCTTGAAACACGGTGTCGAAGTGATCCAAATCACTGCTATCATTGGACTCGTTCGTGGAGCTCCGCAACGGCCGATCGGAGTCGATACATGTAAGCATTGAAATATTAAAAATAGTCAATAAATTTATAATAAATAAAATAATAGTGTAATTTTTTTTATTGTAGATGCACGTTTTGCTCTGCAACCGCTCTACGCAGCAGGAAGTCTGGAACATTTCAAAGATGCGCCAAAATGTTCGCTTTCTTCTCGTCGTACGAAACGGCTTCAGAATACTATCGAATGGCGTTCTTGTTGGAGATCCTGATGAAGGACATGCTTGCCGTCCAAGAAACTTCGTAACGATGGTTGCCTTGCGCACTTTCCGCAGCCTCGTGCTTGAGGCTGTCGTCGAGTCGAGGTTTTTCATTTGAGGCTGTTGTGAAGAAGAATAAATAATTTCAGTCAAGGGCTGAGCAACTTCGATGAAGTCGATTTCCAAAAACGAGCGATTAAGAATCTGGCTGATCGAGACGATTTTCGCACGTTGACTGATGTTTGCATGATTTTCACTTTCAGAAGTTTCTCTGTGTTTTCAGATTGAGACGATGAAAGTGCAACGCATAGTGGAGAATTATTGCAAGAAGCGATTTGGTTTGGCATTACAAAGGCAGTTAGAACGCACCAAGACGTCAAGACCACGAACAACTCGCCCTAGACGCCAAGAAGCATTCAGTGACTACGGTCCCGCTGTCTTTATGCCAGCTAGCGGAACGGTACCATAAAATGCATGCAAGAGAAACATTTCAGGGAGAATTAAACATTCTCGAGACGCGCTCCACGCGTGATCGACGATTCGTCTATCGATGGCGTAGAATGAACACCTCAAGCGGCCGCATCTTCTAGTGAGACTTTGATATTTTTTAGTTTTTTTTCTTTTTTTGTGCGAAATTCCACCAGTGATGTTTTTAGTTGCCAATACTGCAACTACAGCGCACGTTTTGGAAAGAAGCCTGTAATGTAAGTGGAAATTTTCATTTTGAATTGAAGCACGGAACTTTTAGACGCGTTGTGAATGGTCGTCTCATCGACGATCCCGATTGTCCGCGTGGCGTTCCGCATTCTTGTCAGCCGCGTCCATATCTGGATGTGCTCGTCAAGCGTCTTTTTAGGCGAATAAGCATGGAATACTTTGCGTTCGTCCTTCTGCGCATTTTTTCCCAATTCAAATTAATTCCAGGCTAAATGCTAAAAATCAATGGACAATAGACGATCAAACAACAATCAAATTTTTCGACGAACAAATGGCTCGACTTAACAAGGACAATGAAATTCGATTGCTCGAACCTGTAAAAAAGCCATTTTTTTCTGAGTTTATTTTGGCGTTTGTTTTTCAGGCTGAGGCAGACCAAGTTAGAGCGAAGCTTTTCGCTGAAGGAGTACGACGATTAATAAAACGATTTAGTTTGAAGCTTAGGAAACATAAAAAGCTTTCATTCCTTAAAAAGCCACCAAAGGGTCTTCCCTCTGACATAGGAAATGTCGCCGACAGCAAAGCTTCGGAGCGGGTCGAAGATTTCGCTAGCGACGCTTTCTTTAAAGAACCCATGGCGAACGCTGTTGGTGTTCGCCCAGTCGGCGCTGATTTCTCCTTCGTCGTAAACTGTCAAGTACGTCTTATATAAGTAAGATGCATGCTAGTAGATAGAAGTAGACAAAAGATGCTTTCGAGTCTTTTTATTTTACAAAACTTTTAGGGTCGCAAGTCGATTGAAACGCGATGTGAAGCCGATCCTAAAAACGTTTATCATTGGAACCACAGGGAAAAAAACAAGTATATGTACGTTAATCGTAATTTTTTTTGCGATTTAAGTAATTCATTTCTCAAACAAGTCTCTTGATTTCAGATGCGCCGGCTGCCAATATCTTTACTCTCAGAAACGAATTAGCGTCACGCCCCCGTTTATGTAAGTCTTATGTTTGTTTAGTAAACATATTCACATTTTACCTATATTATTTCTGTCATGCAAACATAAGAGAATAGTTCCAACACATGCTAATGAATTTGCTGGTGTACGACAAATGAGCGCCTGAGATTTGAGCGGGATACATTTTTGACGTTGGGAGATGTGTATGTTTGTATGTTGGCGCTCAATTATCTGGCCTTCCAGTCTCGGTTTTACTCCTCCCCCTTTCAAGCTTTTATCGGGAAAGCTGTCGATTCAGCTCACCGAGAGGAACAAGATCATGCATGTTTTATCTCCTAAAGTAAAAAAATATATAGCATAAACCGCACTCCAATGTCAGGCGCTGAATTGTCAACACCTGAATTTATATCTCGAGAACTGACAAAAAAAATTGCAGAAATTTTATTCCTCTAAACACGCTGAAAGGCGATGCGGACTTGGGGCACCATTGCAAGCCACTCATTTTTATCGACGAGCTCGCGAAAAGGTTGCGTATGGAATTGTCGAAGGAATGTGTTCGGCGAATGTGAGTGTATTTCTTCCAAGCTTTTTAGCGCAATAAATTCTTATTCAGGAACGTGGACAAGAATTTTCCAATTCGAAAGTTCTACGAAGCTTTTCTTGCAAATTTTCGACAAATGACCGCTTTGCAACATTTGTCGCCGATCGAAATGGACGAACTCGCTGAAAGATTTCCCAGTGTTAATCGGGGTGTCGCCGCGATTCACGCCGCCAATCGGGCCTCTAGATATCAACGAATTCGGCGTCCATTGCCCAAAGAGAGAGAAAATGGGCAAATCGAAGTGTGCGAGGAGAAGACACTGGCGAACAACGATTTCGGCCTCGCGCTTTGCGTTCAATCTTTTGCTACGGTAACTTCAACGAATTCTCAAATAACAAAAAAAATTCAAAAAATTATTTATTTAGGGACCAGAAACTGTTTACGAGACTCGAAGTGTGAATGACCCGAAACGCGTATTTCACTGGAGAGGACGAGATGGAGAAGCAACTTCCTATGTGTTAGTCGGATCTCTTAGAGCAATTCTCGCTTGCAGTTGTCAGGATTGTGCCCTTAAGAAGTCCACTGAAAGATCAAGTCTTCCCACCGTGTAAGCTGCGTTCTATTTATTATTATAGCCTTTTTTACAGGCGTTTATTTTGAAAAGACAACTTTAGACAATATTTTCAGGAAGATTGAAAATGGACGAATTCTTGATAATCCCGATTCGCCGAATGGAGTTGCACATTTTTGTGCTCGACGAGACTATGAAGCCGTTTTAGTGAAACGCTTCCGTCACCGTTTCCTTTGCGAAGGGAAAGCCCTTTTGTGAGTGGCGCATTATTTTTCAGCGTTGGTACAACTAATTGCAGAAAGCAAAGCTTGTCGACATTTTCACCATACGAGTTTCTGAGTGCAAAAAGAGCCGAAATTCCTCAAAGCGCAGACGTTCTTCTTTTAAGTCAGGTACATATTACATCTGCCAATAATTTTAGGATCTCATTGCGAGATAAATTACATGTTTATTTTTTAGAATGAGATCAGACAAGTTCAAAGAGATGTTTTGAAGAGCGGATTTGATGAGCTCCGTCGTAAGCGAAAAATGAAATTTCACTTTCTATGATCCTGTAGTTACAACGATGCCAAGACATGACGGAAACCTCAACGAGGACATGACAGGACTAGTCGATGACGATTGCTTCAAAAAACCCATGCCCTCCGTCTCCGGCTTCCACCCTGACGGCGCGGAATTTCATATCATTAAAACGAAAAATGTAAAAGAATTGATTTTGTTCCTGAATTATAAGTATTGTATTTTAAGAGCGCCCACATGTTGGTAGACATTGAAACGCCGAGTCGTCGCGATCCTCAACGCGTGTTTCACTGGAGGAAGGCAAAGGACAGCAATGATTACAAGTATGTGCAGTCGATGCTTTCGTCACAAGGGAAATACAATACAATATTTTGGTCTTCTTCTACTTTTGTGCAATAGAATATTTATTTCGTTTTCTTACGTTGCAATACAAAACAGGAAAAATATTTTGGTCTATTTAAATTCGATATTTATCATTGTTTAGATGTGCGCCCTGTCGGTATATCCTTACTAATAGCAAAAGTCTTCAGAAGGAGGTGCCAGCAATGTGAGTGTTGTATTGGGCTTATGTATTATATGACTTTTTTTTAACCTTCAGCCAAATTAACGCGTCGAACAAATTAATTGGCAATCCCGATCAAGATGGCCACGTGTGCGCGCCGCTATTTCGCCTTCACGAATTGGCAGCGCGTCTCGGTAGAGAGTTTGTAGAAGAATCACTTCGTCGAGTGTAGGTTTTCTTGTAAAAGAAAATTTCACTAACGCTCTTGTAATTTTCAGAAAGGAAGACGCTCGGTTTTCCGTAAGACTATTTCATGCGGCATTCGTAACAAATATTCCACGACTCCTTGTCTTCCAAGATCTAACAAAGGAGGAACGTATTGAGATCCAGGAACGCTTCCTGCTCAGCTATGTTTCACTGCGTCATCGAATTAAGGAGCGACGCCGGCAAGTGAAGACTACCACTGAAACGCCTTCAAACGACGTGCCAACGCCACCGAAAAGGAAGCGATCCGGTTTTACCGACAACGATCGAAGACCGAAACGATTTCGTACAAAATAATATTGTACACTTCTCGACTATTTATTGGTACTTTATTAAGCGCCGCTGTACTGAACCAGTTGACTCAACTATGGAGATGCAAAAAAAAAAGACTTCCACCACGGTCTTTACTGAAGGCGAAGAAATCACGCGAAGTTCTTATAACATGGGCAGCGAAGGGGGAAGGGGAGACAAGTGTTATGCACTGCCTCAAAAAGAAGTGGCAAAGAATCGTGGCCTTCATTGCATCGGCGGCGTTTGACTTGAATTATAAGTAATTCAAAGCAATCCCAAGGCGTGATGCCGTTATACGCGTTCGTCGGAAGGGGCAAGGGCGGTCGGACATGGGACGTCGTCTTGATGATGTAGAGCGCATGATGTGAATGATCTACATATGAGAATTGGAAAAAAGAGTTTTGAGTTCAAGGGAAACCCGCTTTTATTCACAAAAATATACAATATTTATTGTACAATACGTGAAAAGAAGAGGAAAGTAAGCTATCTAAAAACCCCACCCATTGCACCAAGCAGAAAGAAAGCTACGCCAGAGCAATTGGTTGTAGTCGGACAGGGTAGTCATTGTGATGAGGTATGTGAAGAAGTGATTTTCCACGACGAATTTCATCTCTTTGCCCGATTTGCTTGTCAACACTCCTTCCCAGACACACTCAGTTTTCTTCTTCACTTCAAAGGAGTCGCCGAAAACTTGCTTGGCCGTCTCTTCGATTGTAAGTCGATTCGTTCCGTGCGGAATTCCATGCTGGAATCGCCAAAATTCAATTTCTCGCATATCCATCTTCCACTCTTTCACGATCATCTGGATATCCTCAACGGGAATGGAATGCGGAAGACTTATGCCGATAAAATTCCTCCACTTCACCTGGGAGGCGTCCACTTCACTGCTGCCGTAGAAATTCAAGAAGGTGTGCAGTCGTTTGACTGATGGAGCTTCAGAAAAGCTTTGCGATGATTTAGCATCGAAGCTGTGAAGAGCCAGGGCTTCAAGATTAGGCAGGGCCTCCATGAGTCGAAGAACTTCGGCCGTCTTCTCGGACTCTGATGGAGCCAGATGAAGGCGACGGATGGTGGGCAAAGGGTGATTTGTGAAGAGGTCGAAGGCTTCTGTGTCGGCCTTTTCAAGGATGAGTTGATCGAGGACGAGACGCTTGAGAAGAAAGTGGAAGACGGCCAGCATTCCGAGCTTCTCGTCACCGCCTTCCAGATGGCAATTCAATGTGGGCATCTTCTTCTCAAACTTGATCCATTCCATCCACTTCGGAGGTTGTTCATAAGTCTTCCTCAGATCGCGTTGAACTGTTGCCTTGTTGAAAGTGAGCCGCAGACTTAGTTCTTCGTGGTTGAAGGAGAAGTCTGGGTCGTCGATCTTCTCCTTGGCGAACTTCACCAGAAGGGGCCTTCTTGGTCGGAGGACCGACGAGTCGCTCAGCCGGGCCTTCCATGATGAAGTTTGCTCCTCGGAGAACTCCACGAAGACGACGTCGTAGCGTCGAGAAAGACTCGGCTTTTGGCTCTCCTTTTGAGTCTTGTAGATGTTGTAAAGCCTGAAAAGAGCTTTGAAGTGGATTAAGCGACAAACCTGCGACTCGTTTTGGCCAGTCGAAGAGCGTATCGCAAATTGGCGAAGCCCATCAGATAAGCAATTGTGGGGTAGTCGAGATCGAGGAAAGACTTCGGGGCACCGACGAGCGGTCCTTGGCTTGCCTCCTCCTCCTCGTTGGTCCTCTTCGACATTCTTCTCGAGGCAGACGAGAGCAATTGACAGGCGACAAGTTTTCGAGAAGGGCAGACAAGGCGCAGGCAAAGAGAGAGAATGAAGGCCTTCCTCTTCGTCAGTCTCTCACTCTTTTCAATTCACACTTTCAGTGAGAATTGAGCATCGAATTAGCAGCCGAAGTGCTAAATGGTTAGAGATGAGAGACGGCTACATTTTTTTTCGACACAAACTCATCAACATTGTGCTCGAGGCCTACGAAGTAGAGCAACAACTTCAACGTCTGCTAGAAAAACTTTCGGCCCGCCCTTTCGGCCAAAAAGAGGAACCACAAAATGTTGACTACTTCTGATGTATGGTATTAGTCAAGGTTTCAAAATCCTGACCCCAGAGGTAGTCAAGCCAGCGGACCTGGGTAATGAGAACTGAAGAAATGCTGGCTATTGTCCGAGTGCTGAAACATCCAAATGTATAAAAAATCAATTTTCCAGGTGGATCCACATATTATACACGTTTATTGAAAATCAGTCTGAAAACAAAGTGTTCTCGCTTTGACTCAGTTCAATTTCCTCTCCAGCGTGGAGTCGTTCTGAATGTTGCAGGTGTCATAGTTTCCTCTACCGGCGTGTCCTGAAAATCTTTTCCATCTTCAAACTCTTTCAGCTCCACCTTGATAAGGTTAGCGACGGTCTTGCAGCAGGTGTTGAGGAGCGGTTTGATGTCCAGATTGTCGACAGCCTGAATATTTATAGAGAATAAGCAAGATACAATAGAAAGCAAACCATGATGATCTCGAAGAGAACGGATTGCTCAACATCAAGGAAGTCCTGGTCCCACTGCGGGATGTCGTCGAGGCGCTGCTCGCGGGGGTCGATGTGAACGTAGGGAGGGTCGTCCAAGTGATAGAGGCACCACTCGACGATCTTCTCGAAGATCGGGCCACTCACGTCGGGCAACGGGATTTCTTCGAAGAAGTCGGTGTACTCGTCCACTCCGAGATCCTGAAAAAGAGGTTTCAGAAAGAGAGAATAGAGACTCACTCGAAGAATGTCGCCGATTGTAAACGAAACATCGATGAGCTTGCGAGGCAGAATGAAGACGCGGCCGTCGTTCGTCTTCAGGGAAACAGTCTTCTCCTCGGTGAAAGGGAAGGGAGCGGTGGAGGAAGACATCCTGCTGGTAGAAAACGGCAGCTTGAATGATGCCAAGAGTGTCTCGAACGACCCTTTGTGCTGCCTTTTGGCAGCGTTTTAACACTAGGAAGTGCGAATGTAATGCAAATGTTAGTTAGTTGATTTGGTGCGAATAACTGCGACGAAAGAGTACTGTAACTGGCACTGTGATTGGTGCTCAATTGTTTTATCAACACCAACAGGACGATTAAAAGCCACATTGTCAACAGATGTCAACAAATGCCAGCAGCCAGCAGATTCTCCTCGACGATAGAGTTGAGGATGGCCTGACGTCTCTCCTCAGGTAGGCACTCCAGCAGGAAGTCGATCTCCTTTGAAAGTCTCGTCAACTAGATTTAATATAACATTCAAGCAAGAGAAACCTCGGGTTGAGCTTTGAACCAGAAACGGCCACATTCAAGCTTGAACTGGCGACGAAGCTCTTTAATTTTCCCCTCCAGACACTCTTCCTTCTTGGTTGTCTTCTTGGAGGACAACGTTGAAGGTGGCCAAACCATGCTGAAAGGAGCGAGAAACCCGGTCGACAAAAGGTCTAGAGAGGTAATGATAGAGAAGGGGACGTGGATTGGAATGTAACGGCATTGCGTGCCGACTTCTTCGTGCTTCTGCGACATTCGAACAGTCTCCGGGACTCGACCTCGGCAATAAACCAAAGACATGGAAGGCTTCGAAAGATTTCCTACGAAGCACGCTAGTCATCTATGTACAACAAGGGGCTCCACAAGCGCTTACAATAACCTCGCCCTTGAAACGGCGTCTCACATTTGCAGACAAACTTTGAAATCAAATCATTCCATGCCAGAGAACTTCACAGTTTCAGGTTAGATGTATGTGTCATCAATCAGTCGCACTCCATTAGCGGGATGAATTGCCGGCCTTTGCCATTATCAGCGCGCTTCAATTTGAAGGGAAGCCAAGAGTGCGCTTTGTATGAGAAATGACAGTCAGCGGACGAAGAAAGTGTCTAACGATAAGTTCTCAAGCAGTTTCAGTCACACTTTGCAGTTTCAAAGCTACCGTATTTCACAAGTTTTTGCTCGCGGAACACCGATCGTATTGGTGACGAAGCAGAGAATCGCCTTCTCTCTCACTATTCACAACAATTCATGTCAGCACTATCACGATGAAAAACGCCCCTAAATATCACCGCGAATAAAATGTAAAACATTTTTGGAGTTGTTGTTCGATGAAACGGAGAAGTGCAAATCAGAATTCGAAATTGAGTTCAGAATTGAATGAAAGCGTCAAACCGGGAGATTCAATAGAGATGAAAAACAGTTCGCTTTGGAGTGTGAGAAGACTCAAAACAACATAACACACCATGATATTGAGTGCTTATTGGGCTAGATGCTCATTTTTTTCTCCTCTCGTCACAAAAGACCGCGTTCACGAACAGGCGCCTATCTGTGCCAAAACGTCCGCTTAGTGCTAGTTTCGGACAGGAATCTTGGTGAAAGAAAAGTCATAGACTCCTGGACTCCTGACAGGGTCAATTACGCTCACATTCTGTGGGTATTTAAATGGCAACTCTGGACTGCAAATGGAGAACGTCGCGATAAAACGAACTCCTCAAATATAACATGGGAATGCGTTTCGCTAATGTTGGCCCAGTTGGTTGTCCCGCAAAGCACCTTTTCAAAACAAGGGGGGTCCGAACATTCCAGACGTCCGAACGTCCGAACCGTCCGAACCGTCCGAACATTCCAGGTTGCCAAATCCGACTGCTTTGGCTCTCACTTTGTCAATGCGAAAATTCAAGTTCTCCCTCTCGCCTCTAGAGTGTTCACTTCTCTCTGCATTCCCCGGCACTCCATACACCGGCTCAAGGTTTCATTGCTGAAGTTGATGACGCACACGTCTTCATGACGTAACTGCTAGAAACCTTCGTTTCGTAAGTACTAGGCGACCTGTCTCAGCAAACATTCCTTTGTGTTTTCTTTCTTTGTGTCTTTCCGAAGCACAGCATCGAAGGATATCGATTCTGGCCTTGAACTTTATCTGTTCACGTTGATAGTTGCGTCCTTGTTCTACTAAATACAAGAGTAAATTTGGTTCTCAGATAGTGCCAAGCTTTTGCTAGTGAGGACTCTCCCACGGGCTTTCAATAATGAAGAGCTTGAAACGGCACGTTCACTGACAAAATTTCGGTTCAAATTGGTGAATTTGCGAGCAAACTGAGACTTTGAACGCGGAAGCTGTTGGCTTTATATCGAATTCACTAGGCAGAACTTGACATCGGCTCAATGAGGTTGACTAGACAGTTTGCTTCCTGCTAAAAGCGTCTCATCGCTGTTTTGTTTTCAAGAATGTTTCGGAAAAGCATAATTTCCACTGGACCTTCAAGCTTCATCAAAGCGAGAAGTGTCCGACATTTGATTTGTTTGCACCACGAAACGGCACTTTGATTGGAAAGTTTGTGACTGTTCTTGCCGGATTCAGTGCAACCACAGTCTTCTCTATGAACAGGCATTTCGCGGTTTCGCGAGCATCTGTTTTAGTCGTGTCGTTTCCGCGACCAATTTGAGCTGAGGTAATATCGTTTTGCTCATTTTACAAACAGAATGAGAACCTTCGACGTCAAACGAGACTGCGACGATGGCACTTTGATCGGTGAATCCTTGAAGGGTGTTTCTTTCATTCAATGATGCGAACTAATCAGACTTGCTTAGACGACAAGAACTTGGGAGAACGAGACTCTTCACTGCGCTTGCACTAACGAGGAACTTAAAACGGCGCGCTCACTGGCCGTGAAATAAAACTTCGGTTTCAATTGATTGAAGTGCAAGAAATTTTTACTCGAGATCCAGCAGACAGACAATTCTTGGCAACTTCAACCTTTCAAGCCCGGGTGTTTCTTGGCAACTAAAAAGCAATCGCTCATCCATACACTGGCCGTGAACAGGGCTCAAGCTAATATTTCTCGCATGAAACGGATGAGTACATTTTACCAGTACTTCAACATTTCAACTGGTCGTTTCGAAATGAATTTATTTGCGTATTGGGCTCTTTTGCCACACTAGCGAACATGTTTTCAGGCGCTTTTGATTACCGCGAGCTTGAAACGGCGCTTCGGCGCCCAAAGCGCTTTGGTTGAAATTTTCCTGCACTCGAAGGCGATTCGAGAATTGTTCCTGAGATTCGGATGTTTCAGTGTTCTGGGAAATGGCGTCATTTGCTCACCGGCCACTAATGTGCGGTTGCTCCAGCTTTTCCTTTGATAATGTCAATTGGTGTTCCGTTTTCGTTTTTTTTTGTCCTCGCACATTTTCTACATTACTTCACGCTCCAATCCTCTATCCCTGCGCTCAAATTTGAACGCGGAAATTGGTGGTTTCGCTCTGAATTCAACAAGCCATACCTTGTTCGGACAACTTGCTTCTTATTGGTATTGACCCAGCGCTGCATTGTTTTGAAAAGAAGCAATCGTCATTTGTTCAATTTTCATTAATGTTGTGGAAGTGCAATTGCTCTCGCTGTCACTTTGGCAAAGCCAGTTTAGGTTCCTGCTTCAGTGTCCACTTCTCTAGCCTCACGAATCTCCAATGAATCGGTTTCTTGTCAAGGTTACTGGAACGAAAATGATTTAAAACTCTTGAGACACACTAACACTTGATGCGGCTCACATTTCATTTGTGTGCGTCTTGAAACGGCGATATGAATGTGACTAGGAAAGTTTGTGAATGCTATGAATCGAGAAATTTTCCTGGGATTCGGCTGTTTCAGTGTTCCTACAATAACTAGCATTCCCTCGACTAGCACTAATGTTGAAAGGACCCGATGCATTCTCTATCACTTTGTCGATTCGAAAGTTCAAGTTCACGCCTTCGGTCTCTTTTCCCTTCTTCATTCTAAACTCATTTAAATTTTGACGCAACTTGGAGGTTTCATGATGGATCAAAAGACTTCAACTACAAATCTGTTTATTTCCAGTATTGCCTCCTCCTCGTTTCTTTGTGATGCAGCACAAATGCCCAGTTGAGACGAGACTGAGTGCTCAAATACGATACAATATCATCTTTGCGTGAGCTTACTAGATTTTTGAGAATCTGAAGCAGCAGCTCCAACTCTTTGGAGCAGTTGCTTCACGAGATATTTTCCGACCGCATACCCTGGGAATAAACAATTTCGCCGTCAGACGTCATTAACGCTGGATTTGCTTGGCATTTGATTTGCTCTCACCACGAAACGGCAGTCTGAGTGGAAAGTTTGTGACTGTTCTTGCCGCGGATTCAGTCAACATTCGTAAGCTTCTCCGCTTCACGAACAACACTATATGACGTGACTTCTATGAAGAGTGAGCACACCGCAACGAAGGCGCTTTCAATTACCGGAAGTTGAAACGGCGTTTCGGCGCCAAAAGTGGGGTCGACAAACACAGGAATTTTTTTCAACATGGGTGCAAGAAAAAAAAAGGTGCAGAACAACAACGAGAATACACATCCACCTGAACAGTAATGGAAACGACTTCTCTTTGCCAATCTGAAGAGACACTGAAGAACAAACAGGCAGAAAATGACGGCGATCAAGTGGCACGCAAGACTCATTCTGTATTAAATAGATATTTTTCTTCTTGAAACGGCAACTTCGTCGCAGTTGCTGTATGCTGTCTTTCGAGAATTTGCCTTATCTTCAATTGTCGCACTGAAATACCAAAGCCGTGTGATGGAGATTCAGGAAAGGGTGAGTGATCTCCTTCGTTTCCTTTCCACGAACATCTCCTTGAGACTTCTTTTCTTCTTTCCAAAGCATGGGAACAATCAAATTGGATAGGTGAATATTGTGAGGGACGTTTCTCTTAATGGACTTTGCGAAGTGATTAGACCTACTTTTCAAGAAGACTTGCCATTAACGAAGGTTTTTCGATGCGCTTTCAATAGTGAGGAGGTTGAAACGGCGCACTCCCTGGCTTTACATTCACCCAGTCTTTACCTGAAGCGATGTTTCAATAGTAAAGAGGAGCAATGAAGGAGAGCATTGCACATATTGGTACAACGAGCGAAAACGACGATCAAACTGTTGTTTCTCGCATGAAACGGGTGAATGCATTTTATCGTTGTCGTTCTATTGTACAATAGTTTGTTATTTCGAAGTTTGTTGTATGAATTCATGTTGGCATTGATCTTGTGCGACGGTTCTGCAGCGAAGGTGTTTTCAGGCGCTTCCAATTTTGACGAGCTTGAAACGGCGCATTCGCCACCAAAAGCACGTTGTCACTACCCGAGGCTCAAATAAGATTCAAATAATTTTCCTGGGATTCGGATGTTTCAGTGTTCTGGCAAGAATTGTCATCTCCTCAACTAGCAATGATGTTGAGCAATCGGCCGCTCTAAGTTTGTGAATGCCAGTTGTTCAAGTTCTCGCATCGTAACTCGAAATCGGTTCAATATGAGAGCTGTGTAGATCACTCGTTTCCTGCTGAAAGCGTCCTAGCACAGTTTTGTTTTCATGAGACAGCCGTATAGCATCCGCAACTTCACGCAAGGTCTCATTGACTCCATGAGACAGCGCGCGGCATCATTCAAGAACATTTGCGAGAATTTCTTGTTCAAGACTAAAAGGAATCGTTAATTCTGGAGATTGTTTCGAGCTGAGTGTGAGTCGGTTCGTGTTGAAAAGCAGAATCTTCAAGAAATTAGACATGTTTGCCGAAGCTTTCACTCACGGAAAGCTTGAAACGGCGATTTCGTCTGTTTCAACTCGCTTCATTTTCAATTGCACGCGCAATGCAACGTAAGAAACTACAAGTTCAAGCAATTGGCAACAAGGCAATCGTTTCAGATTTGTTGGCAGCTTGAAACTGCAGTTTCATTGCGAGGATCGCCATCACCGGCATTCAAAAAATACACCTTATTGTTCGTTCGAACAATATCACAAACACTTCAGCTCTGATGAATCTGATTGTGAGAACACTCTGTCTGCACTCTTTCGTCTTCTAACCGAAGTTTAGGGCGTGCACTTTTGTGAACAAAGAAGCATTAGGTTCATCGCAAGATCATTACGCTCCTTGGCGAAACGACAACCGCTGAAATCGTCGCTCAGTGGATGGAGAACTTTCAGGCTGTCTTGTTTCTTGAATGAAACGGATGAATGCAACCGTCAATTCCATGTTGGATTGCTTGCAGCGTGTGTACTTTGGTTACAAACGTGAGTGTCTGAGCAACCCAAAGAGCACAAATGGGATCAAGTTTCGCTACTGTTGTTCTTGTCGGTTGTCCTGAAATCAAATGGTTTCCACAAGAGCTTTGCAGTTCTCCACGAGGATCTTCATCTCCTTGCCCGACGTGCTTCTCATGTCAGAATTCCTTCCCATTCCGCTTCACCTCGAAGGAGTCTCCGAACTTACCAAATCCAAGTGTCCGGGGAAAAATTCGTCCCTCATTTTCTTGTACCATTCGATAGAGCTCGTCGAGCTGAACAAAAAACTCTTCCACA
>JAQIXL010001648.1:0-16589 GCA_034700245.1 Poikilolaimus oxycercus
AAGGCTCGCTTCGCTCGCCTTTCACTTCGCCAACTGCGGCCCTTCGGGCCGCGCGCTGGCGGCCGCTTCGCGGCCGCTTCTTCTCCCCCTCTACGACCACTTTTGTCTTCACTGCCGCAACTTGTCTTCTCGAATCACACGATCGCCTGCTTCTCTATGGGAACAGATTCAGCGCGTGGTCTTTTGTCTAAGAAGATCGCTTAGCCGTTCAGACCGCTACTTCTCGACGACGGCGCCCTCTCTCCTACTCCTCCTCGCTCTGTAGCCCCGCCCCTTCTCGCTTCAAATCTTCTTTTTCTTCGAGAGGATCGCTTCCCTGGGTAATTCTGACCCGCGGAATCGATTCCCCGCACCCGGTTTACTCTAGAAACACTGCTTTCCAGTCAAACACGCCTCACAACACGCTTGATCTACACTTTGATCTACAGCCGTTCAAGCTCTCCAAGGCCGAAATCCGTCAAAGTCGACTTTTCCCTTATAAAAATTGTTCAAATCACTCGGGAACGAACGCGCCCCACTAATAAACACTCCCAAAGCCATAACAGACAGCGAGGGAAACCGGCAAATGGGGTAAACAGTGAAAGGGATCGAACTCGGACCCAAAAACTGCCAGACAGCGCCATAGACCGCTAGGACTCTGCCAGCGTGCGCTGTCGGGAAAAGGCGCTTGTTTCCTTCAGGTGGAGGGGATTCTTGAAGATGAAGTTTGGCTTACCTCTCCAAACCAAACTTCGTCCTTTTCAGAGAAAGGATAGCGCATCAAAGGACGAAGTTTGGTTTGGAGAGGTAAGCCAAACTTCATCTTCAAGAATTTCGCTACTTTGAAGGCTTTTAGAGCACACCAAACTTCTCCCTTTTACGAGGAGTTTTTTAATAGATGATTTCAATTGCTTTGAATGCAAACCGTCCACTAGGTCGATACTCATGAACGTTCGGTGTCGAGCGCGTAAAGCTTTCAGCACGAGAAAGCGAAAGTCCTCGTTACCGTAATCGTCAAATTCGATAACGCTTTCAGCGCTGAGAAGCCTTGAAAGAATGTCTTGCAGTACGAGAAAACTTACCGAGTTCTCGGTGAATTTGTGCTGTTTGTTTTTTCTATTTTCTGGCAGAGAGAATCGAAGCTTCCTAGAATGTTTTGCCAGAAAACTGAAAGTCTCTCTAAGGCTGCAATCATGATGGCTGCGAAGCAGCAGAGAAGAGCCACTATGCAGTGCAAGCCAGACACGTCGGCGAGAAGGTATTCCGTCGGGGTCTCACTCGCATAGTACCACAACCGTGTAAGTAAAACAGGAATAAAGTAACAGAAACTCAAGGATTTAATAAACCGCAAGAATAGAGTTGCGCGTAGAAGGAGGATTTGAAAGCGTAAGAGTGCAATCCGAATCGTCAGGTGCCGTTGAAAGCTGAAAGAACTTGACGAGCTTCTTATCTTTCGCGGTCCTGTCTTGTGCCAGAACTTCCTTATCCATCTGCTCGTCTTGATCAAAAGAGGCCGGAGTTGTTGAAGGAAGAAGCGTGAAACTATGAGAAATAGGAGAAGTAGCAGAATAGAAATGGTTGAAAAGCTGAAGAAGACTGGCCGAATAAAGAGGGTCGATAGAATAATGACTAGAACTTCCGAGATCTTGTAGGATTTCATTCGATCCACATGTTGGACTTGAAATAAGTTGATCGCATAACTCATAAGAAGGCAAACTGACGCGAAAACCAGCAAGACGTCTAATATTATTGAGATCTTCTCGATGACAAGGCTTGTTTGTCGATCAAAATCGGTAATAAAGACATAAGTTCTGTTCTTAACCCAGGTGGATTCTCCACCGAAAATCACGAACTCCGCACGATCTTTCTTCGGATTTATTCTTTCGATGCAAATTCGGGCGGCAGCTAGAAGGCGCAGCTTGAGTGTAGGTTGATGCTGTGAATACAAAGACTTGCAAGTGCAAGCGAGTCTGCACACCGCTGGAAGATCCAGAAAAGAAAGAATTCTTTCAAAAACCAGCGGATCCACCACATCGAGAACACTCATAACTGTCTCTTCATAAAGTGTGGATCACTCAGATTTCAGAGCCGATAAAGAGAGGAGGTCAGATTAGCACTTTCTTTGCAGAATTCAGCCCTTGACCCGCATTGTCAGAGTTAAACTGACAAACGAGGGAAGAAGGTTTATGCAATGTTGGATTCCTCGGAGGAGGCCGAGGGGGAGGCGACCTCTTGGGTGGCCTTCGAGGGGGCGTCCTCGTCCTGGTGGCGGCGGCGAAGGACGACGCAGCAGCAGACGGCGACGATGACCCCGATGATGGCGAGGAGCACGAGGATGAGGACCACGAGGACGATCCAGAAGATGAGCGGTCGCATGCCGAGGATCCGCGACTCCGTCGTCGTCTCCATCGTCTGCCGCCTCTTCTCCCTTCCAAGACCTCACCGAGGGCTCAGGGGCATAGCCCCAGAGGACGAGCGTGTTGTTCAGAGCGGCGCATTCGCCGAGCTTGGCGCGCGGCACGAAGGCGACGCCGAAGCGGCCCTCCTCCACGCAGCTCGTCTGCTGTTCGCGGGCCTCGTCGAAGAAGCATTCGACGGCTTCCACTCTGCTCCCTCCTTCTCCTCCTTCTTCTCGAGGCGAACCCATTCTTGTCCTCGAAGTAGTCCACGTAGAGGGAGTGGGTGATGCTGGAGTCGAACTCGTCCTCGATGAGGAAGGTGACATGGCCCTCTCGGGGATCGTTCTTCTCCGTGCGAACCCAGGTCGACATGTTCTGGTAGCCCCAAATGAAGCCGGCCTCTGCTCGCCCTCCTTCGCCTCTCTCCGGCCTCACCAGTGAGGCGGCCGAGGAGTTTGATGCAGGCGAGGCTGTCTCCGTCTTCGAACTCCTCGAAGATGTGGAAGACGAGCAGCGGCTGATCCGGCGGAATCCTCAGCGTTTGGTTCAACACTCGCATCGCCAGCACACAGTCCTCTGCGAGGTTTCTTGAGGGAGAGGGGAGGGAGTCTCACTTTGATACCACTTCAGGGTCACTGGGGGCGTCGGTGGCAGGCACTGCTGCTGAAAGGCAACTTCACTCCCTTCTCTCCGAGGCTTACCTTGAAGTCGACCTCGTGGGCGTCGAGGAGAAGCGGCAGAAGGAAGGAGAGCACAAAGAGAAGACGACCAGCTGCCATCGGGAAGATCCTTGAAAAGACCGATCTCTCGTGGCTCGGAGTAATGCTAATGTCGGTAGACTCCACAGAGAGAACAGCCTGTTCCTTGGCAGCGTTTCTGTGTATTGCTCGGCTAGGTTGGTTTTCACGCGAAAGTTGCCCAAGTACAATACGAGAAGAGTGACACACGCTGATCAGCAGACGCCAAAGGAAGAGGGACTCGAGACGGTTCTCGTCACAGAAGATCAAGCCCGTGGCTACTGTTTTTAAGTGACCGAAAAAAAAATTGAGGGCAGAGGAAGAAGCGCATAGACGGTACAGAAAATGCGAAACTGGCGGTGAAGCTGCTGTCGTGGTCCTGTCCAAGAAGCGTGAAACACGCTCATCAGCAGACGAATACGTTGCAAGTAAAGTTGGCAAAAATATCATTTAAGCAAGAGAGTGTAGTCCTTGAGTGAGTGTAGTCCTCAGATCAATTTCGTACATTGTTTGAGAGGACAAGCCGGAACGAGCATAACTCTAACCAGAGTTTGTAAGTCGCCACGCGAATTCAAATAATTAGCACATCAACAACGCGTTGGTACCAAGATGCCGTTTTCTGTGCTACGTAGAAATGCCCTCATCAAGGCTTGACAAACTTCCTTTTGAGTTGAAAGTTTGGATTTTCTCTTACATCGATACTCCGCAACTTTTAGAACTACACTCTTTGAGCTTGAAGTTCAGTGCTTTTCTCACAGACTCTGCTCATCTTTTACGACGTTTTTGGAATCGTCATGTGGTCGTTCGTCTCTCATCGAAAGACCTTGTTTCATTTGGTCACTATCATATCGACTTTGCCACACTGATAAAAAGCTGCAAGCCGCGGAAAGATTTCAAAATTGCTGGTTATTCGTTTCGTTTTTCCGTTGGACGCCATCGCAACGGTTCGGTGGCCCTTTTCGAACTTCGAGGTTGGAGAGCGTTTCTCAATCGAACGGCATGTTCAGCCTTTGAAGCATTACTCTCGCATGTCCTTCTTCATTTCACACCTCGCTTCTTTGTCGCCAATCAAGGAGCGCTTGAATTTGACTTTTGGAAGTCGTTCTTGAGTCGTCCAAGGGGATTACTACTTCTTGGGGAGCCACGACGCTACAACAATCTAACTACCGTAATCGACTGGCTAAGATCGACACACTTCCTGGTTGATTCTTCACAATTTCCCTGACAATATTCCAGCCGAGTTCTTTCATGACAAGAACGTTCAACGTTTAGAAACAGTCAGGTGCATTATGATCCAACACTCTACGAGCCGACAGGACCCTCATTCACTCGAGGCATGTGGGCGCGCACCATGATGATTCGCAGTTTAGAATTAGAGTCTCAACAACTCTTCATAGTCGTCGGCGTCAAATTGCGACTTTTGGAGTTCGCAAACGGTGATAGTCGGCAATTTGTCTTTAGCATAAAATTGCCATTTTCGATCGCACTTGAGAAGCTTCTTGTTGATGATTTTGTAATTGCCCGCATGGATAAGCAGAAAGCCTCCATAACATACACGAACGGAAAACAACTTCGTGAAGCACTTCGATGATCTCGGCCAGTTCTTTTTTGCAGATAACGAGCGTTATCTTTAGGTCACAATCAAGGTGTATTGTTGTTTCTTCAAATATTTTCTATTTATTGATTAAAAGGTTATACTCTGCAATAAAAAATTTTCGTTTTCATACGGACTTTCTCAAGCATTTTTTCAAAAAAAATTTAGGTGCCACAATTCGAACAATTAGCACTCAAGGACGGCTACTCTGTCTTTTTTCGATCGACTAGAAAATCCTTCAAATAAATGCTCGACAACCTTCCCATCGAGTTGAAACTTTGGATTTTTTCCTACCTTCACCCTCGACAACTCCTAGAACTTCATCGTTTGAATTCCAGCCTGAGCACATTTTAGCAGACGCGGCTCATCTTCTACCGCGCTTCTCAGACCAAAGCGTGTTCATCCGTATTTCGCCCGAAGACTTCGTCTCATTTGGCACTTTTCATATCGATTTTACGAAAGTTATCGAAAGTTGTCAGCCTCGGAAGGATTTTAGAATTTCTGGTTTCACCTTTCGCTTGTCTATTGGCCGCTACCGCTGGGCTCCCTTAGCATTCTTCGAGCTTAAAGGCTGGAAGTCGTTGTTTTCTCGAACAACTTATCAAGCTTTCGATGCACTTCTCTCGCACGTTCTTCTGCATTTTACACCGCACTTTTTCATTGCAAACCAAGGAACACTTGCTGTTGACTTTTGGAAACTCTTCTTAAATCGTGCAAGAGGACTAGCTCTTCTTGGACAGCCACATCTTGACAATCGTCTAAATACCGTAATCGATTGGATTCGCTCGGCCCCAAATCTTTCCTCGTTGATCCTTCATAACTTTCCGAGCAATGTTCCAGCAGATTTTTTCCGCGAAGCTAGCATAGAGCGTTTGGAAACAGTTAGTGTGTATCATAGTCCACGGCTTACTGAGAGAGAACCTCGTTCATGTTGGGGACTATGGCCGCTCCTTATGTTGGATCGTTCCTCAAGACCCGCTTTGCTCACCGGCGTCAACTTGCGACTTCGAGAGTGGTCGCCCGTCCTTCTTTCATATCGACAGTTCATCTTCCGGATAAAACTCCCGTTTCCTATTTCCCATGATGAACTTCTTGAAAATATTTCGCGCGTTTCTGATATTGAGCATATTGATGAGCACAAAGCCTCGATAACCAAAGGGTTGAGGAAGAAGATGTTCGTCCAGCATTTCGACCACCATCTCGGCCAGTTCTTCTTCTCTAACGACGAGTCTTACTTTTCATGATCTTGTTTCATTGCCAGTTCCAGGACATTTTTATTCTGGTGATTTCTGCAAATTTGCAAAATGATAAAGATAAAAAATAAATCTTGTCAGCTATCTTGAAGTTCAACCTACACCTCTGAGCACAATTGCTAAGAGCTTGTCACCATTTTGTCAGCTTTTTTCAAAAGGAAGTGACGCCACGACTGACAAAGCGCTCTTTTGACTCAAACAAAAGCGACTCGATAAAGCGATTTTTTGATCCTGAGAATGAGAGTGGCGCCTTGAAACAACGCCAGACAAAGTGAGGATCGCAAGCAG
Source organism: Poikilolaimus oxycercus (assembly GCA_034700245.1). NCBI lineage: Eukaryota > Metazoa > Nematoda > Chromadorea > Rhabditida > Rhabditidae > Poikilolaimus > Poikilolaimus oxycercus. The sequence continues at coordinate 6,251 of JAQIXL010001648.1, forward strand.
CAACGGCAAAAAAGTCACCGCTAACATACTAGGCGTTCTCCACACTCACCAACTTTCTCTCATGTTTCATTCATTTGAAAAAGTCAGACCTTTTCGATGTTTCCTGTCTACTCGTCAATTTGAGGCGTTGAAATGCGTTGGCGGCGTCGCGTCAGCCATGATTCATGAGCCTTTCCAGACCTCTCCTTTCATTTTGTGCCCCCTCCTCTGCTTCCCTGAAATGGGGAAGGGCGAGCAGTTCCGACTGCTCCTCCAACGGGACATCACTTTACAGAAGAGACGAGTCTGTTATTCCATCTGCGAGATCTTCTTGCCCCTCTTCTTAATCGGTATCCCCCTCATCCCTTTGATTATTGTGAGTCGTTTTCTCTCTACAAAATATTTAGTTCTACAAACCGTCAAATGAACCAAGTCCCAAGGAGTTGTACCAGCCCGGTCCCTGGTCGATTCGAGCAAGTTCCGAGGACTTGGTTTGAGTTGAATTTCTGATTAGTTTGGTGTAGGACTATACCGACGTCTTGCATTCTGTGAACTTCGAGCAATGCTTCCCAAACAACCTGAAGGAAGGCAATGTTCAAATCAGCTTTGCTTTTGCGCCGAATACAACCAACACGAGGGAGATCATGCAGAATGTCAAGGTTGAGAATGAATCAAAGAGTTTGCAATTTTTCTCAGGATCGCTTCGCCAAGAGCATTACAGCTGCGGGAAGGTCGGTGCAGGTGGAGGCCGAGATTGAAGGTATGTAAAGGTTTCTGTCTGGAAGAAAGAAAACATTTCTTTTAAGCGTTTGCCTCGAGCAAAGAGATGGAGGAGGCCGTGACTCATCCGTTGAAGACACGACCTTGTAACAATGTCTTTCTTGGTGAGTGGGCTATGTCTTTGAAACACATCAAATCCTTGAAGCGGGCATTGTTTTCGGGGACTCGGTGGCACTTCATCTCAACAGCACCACACAATTTGAGTAAGAACAAATAAAGACATTTGCCTGAAGCTATAAATTCCTTGAAGTTATACGATTCGGCAAAATTCATCGATATTGGGCAAAACAAGCGAAATTCACGATGTTAACCTTCAATATCCACGATTTGGAGCTTCTAAAGACGCAGGTAAAATATTCCCAGGCAAGAACCTTTCAACAACCTTTGAGGTTACTGGCATGCGGGTTTCCTGACAGTCCAGCGAACCGGTTGATGCAGGCATCATGGCTGTTTTAAAAGCATTCAAGAAAGGAAAGGGACCAGAAATTCCAGACGACAAATTCGAGGTAAAGATCTGTAAAAGCAAGACGGTTTCTAGTTGCAACAACTTCCCTCCATCAAATACCAGGCTAAAGAAAACAATCTTCTGCTCAGTTTCCTCGCTATTCTTATTGGCTACTCCTTCACGTTTAACTTCATTCATATCATCGATGGCATCGTTACAGAGAAAGAGGAGCGACTCAAGGTTACCGTACTTCAGGGCATACGGTAACTGATTGAAGGAGTACTTGAGAGTTATGGGATTGTCACAAGTCGTGAGCTGGTTGGAACGACTTGCCTTCAGTTATCTAAAACTCAGTCTTCTGGTATGAAAACTTATCTTTCGAGAATTCTTCAGTTGATCATGATTTGCGTCCTTGTCAGTATACTGTACAACAAGAGCATCTGGGTGATCATCGTCTTCTTCCTTCTTCTCAGCGTCTACATCGTTAGTGCCGCTCTTTTCATGTCCACTTGGTTTGTCAACGGTTAGTTTGAGTCAATTTGTTAGAGGATTGTTCAGCCACAAGCGCCACCATGGCGTCCTCTTTCCTCTGGGTCGGATTCAACATTGGACTTATCGCCTTCAGCAGCTTGGTCAAGGAAACAACCCCGAGTATTCTCTACTATCTCGCTAGTTTCGATCCCTGTTTGGCCGTCTACTTCTTGCTCAACAACATCGATACCAATCAATCGAGTAAGAAAGGCACAATGCTTTAGTCTTCAGGCGGTGGAGTCGGCTTCGCGAACCTCTTCGAGGCGGTCGAACCTGATCGTATCTCCGTCGGAGCTGTCATGATCATTCAGATTCTTGCAAGTGTGGTCTTCCTTCTCTTGACTTGGTACATGGAAGAGGTCTTCCCCAGTGATGGCATCCCCGAGAAGCCCTGGTTCATGTTTACTGTGGGTTCTTCACTTTATTTGAAAGTCCTCAGAAACGATACTGGACAGCAAAGTTCGGGATTGTGGAAGATAAAGACGAGCCCGCCCCAAGGAGCATCGAGTACGCAAGCCATGTTCGAATCGAGCCGGCGCTTGAGGACGAGGTTGTCACTGTTCGAGCAGCCGGCCTGGTGAAGATTTATGAAAGCTCGAGCTGGTTCAAATCCGTGAGCTTTTTTTTTGACTGAAGAGGCTGTTAGAAGGACGACGAACAGCGAAAAGCGGTGGATGACTTGAACTTGAATGTTGCTCACGGACAACTTACGGCACTCCTCGGTCACAACGGGGCGGGAAAGAGCACCACGTTCGCCATGCTTACTGGTTCCGTCTTTGTTCCCCCAAGAAAAGCTTTACAGGCATGCTGGCACCAACAGATGGTTCTGTCTACATTGACAATCTGAACACGAGGACTCATCTCTCCGAAGCAAGAAAAACGCTTGGATTCTGTCCACAACACAACACTTTCTTCAAGAAACTGACGACAATGGAGAATTTAGAGTTCTTCTGCAAGGTTAGTTCTAGGTATCTCTAGTAGAAGGTGCTCCAGTTGAAAGGCAGAACTTGGGATTGCCAAGAAGCACGGATTCTCCTTCGACGGCTCGACATGTTAAGTCAAGAAGACACCCTTGCCAAGCAGCTCTCGGGAGGACAGAAGAGGAAGCTCAGTCTCTGTATTGCTCTTATTGGAGGCTCCGAGGTCTCTTTGAATTTGAAGAAGAGGAGAGATCTTTCAGATTGTGATGTTGGATGAGCCAACTTCGGGAATGGACCCCGGAGCACGGCACGAAGCCTGGCGTCTCCTACAAGCGGAGAAGTTGAAGAGAACAATCATCTTCACAACTCATTATATGGAAGAGGCGGACCTTCTCGGTGATCGCATTGCAATTCTTTCTTATGGACGTCTTCAATGCTATGGCAGTGGCATGTTCCTCAAGGAGAATTACGGTAAGAGAGAAATTCTTGATTGGAAGCAAGCTCGTAGGCCATGGATACAACTTGATCGTGGAGTATTCCCCTGGAAGCCCACCAAATCCTTCCAAGACGCTAGAACACATTCGAAGGTAAGAAGCTTGGTGCTTGAAAAGCCTTCCAGGCATCTTCCAAAGGCATTCCAGCACACCTTTGCTGGCTACGAGGCCGTCTTCGTCTTGCCTACAGAGGACAGACGGCAGTTTGCCTGTCTCTTCAGGGACTTGGAAGAGAAACAAAAGGAGTTGGGCATCGCCTCGTTTGGAGTCTCACATCAGCAGCCACTCTCGAGGACGTCTTCTTGAAGTCTGTCTCGCTCTTCTTCTTTCAAGTTTCAGAGTTGGACACGTGGCGAAGGAGAACGAGCGCTTTGGAGATATCGAGTCAACCCAACAGGACGAGGACTTCAACAAAGAATTCGATGTTGAAGGTTAGTCTCTCTCCTCTAATTGTAAGAACTACTCCTCAGTCTTCCACTCTCCTCACCCCCTCACGGGCCTTGCCCTCTTCTTCTCACAACTTCGAGCCATTTTCGGCAAGAGAATCGTCTATTTCTATCGAAGAATCTTCGCTTTCTTGAGAGAGTTCGGTGTTCTGGTAAGTCTTTGTCAATTGGAAGTTGATGAACATTTAGATTGTGATTCTTCTTCTGGGGCTGCATAAATGGGGAGGCTCGAAGGGAGGCTCTAGTGTCAACTCGCTCTCCTTTGATCCTCTGACTGTCGATTTTCGTCTCTTCGACGACAGCAAGATCTTCGTTGACGATCAGGGAGGCTATGATCTATTCAAGTAAGTGCCGCTGAAGCCACTTCAAATGTTTCAGATGGACAAAGACTCTGGCTGCGACCTTAAAAAATGATCCAAGCGTTGAAGAAGCGAACAACGAGACCTTCATCGCTGCAGCGAAGAAGATGTCGCCTATGAGGTTCGCCGATCAAACGCCCATCTCTCTGGCTTCCACCTCTGATGGTCATCTTATCGGTGAGAACAGCAAATCGAAGAAGTGTCAAGGTCTCTTCAATGCAATCGCCACGAAGTCCGCGATTCTGGCCACTTCCCTTTTTGGCTCCCTTCAAATGACGCTCTACTATGGGGAGCCTTACTCCATTACCGTACTTTGAGTGTCTCTAAAAGAAAATCTCTAGGTGACGGTCCATCCCCTGCCATCCTCGAGAAGCACCATCCAAGAAGACGAACCAGATGAATCGAGGGGCATTTCAGCAGAGCAAGCCGCCATCATTCTCTTTCTCTACGGAACCATTATGTTGAGCAGCTTCATGGGCTTCTTGATCGTCGAAAGGAAGTCCAAGTTCAAGCATCTTCAGGTGATTTCAAGTTCTCTAAAAGAAGAAGACCTTGCAGCTCTCATGTGGTCTTCCAGTGTGGATGTATTGGTTGACTTCTTTCTTCTGGGATTTTCTCGTCTACTTCATCTCTTTTGCAGCTTGCATGATCATCCTCTTCGCCTACGACATCAAGGTGAGTCTTCAACTGATGAAACTCTTCAGAGGATTCTCTCGTGTGTGACACGAAGAGCGGTCGGCCTCGGCCGCCGCTCTCTCGTGAGGAATGTGTCGCCTTACATCTGCGACAAGTTGAAAGTTGCTGCTATTCGTCTACTCTGAAGTCCTGGTTTTTCGTCGTCAATGTTGTTGGAACTAATGCCATATTTGCTTCCGCTTTCATTAATTGGAGGACCGAAGAGGAGACTTGGCAGTGCGGCTTCGAGTGGATCGGCAAGGCTTTGTTTTGTTTTTGCGCCTCGTTGCGCTCGTCGGGAAGAAGGCGATCTGTTTTCATCTGGAGAGAAGACGGAAGCGGACGTCTCCAGCTTGGACGTCGTGATGGGTCGACACATTGCGGCTCCCTGCTGTCGTTTGTGACCACTTCTCTTCTCGCTTTTTGGAGACTGATTTGAATCCGTCCTCTTTACTGAGTTTTTAGTGCTCTTAACTGAGTTTCTTGCGCCTTGAGTGCTTGACAGTTGTATCAGTCTAAACGCAGTTGGCCTCGTTGCCTTCGTATAGTTGCTATCGCCCTTCCCATCAATTTCTGCTTTTCCCTGTCTGCTGTTACAACATTGCCCGACCGTCCCTCGATTGAAAGAGAATCCCCACATTTCTGAAAACACTTTCTGCAACACTTTTGCCATTTTCTGCAGTAGTTAGTTGACTTTTTTTTGAGGTTCCGTGTTAGTGCACCGCCTTCGGATAACCTGCGGCATTAAGAGCCGTGAATAAATGAATGAATAAATGAATGAATGATCTTTGTGGGCGACGTGGAATCTGCCTTGAGTACAGTCATCCTCCTTCTCGTCTTTGGTCTCTCGGCCGTGTCCGTCACCTCTCTCTTCTCCTTCGTCTTTACTACACCGGCCAAGGGCTATGGATACACGATGACCATCTTGTCAACTGGAAGTTTGTGAACTTTCCTCAGAACTCCTCCTTTCAGACATGTGTGGACTTTTCCTTGTCCAGTTTTTGAGCCAGAATCTTGGTGAAAACTTCACGACGGCCTTGAACTACCTCCTCCAAGTCCTCTCGCCGCCCTATAATCTCTCTATAGCCGCTCTGAATGTTCGTAATGTTCAATTCTTCCCAGTTCAGATCGCCCATCGACAAATGTGCAAGAGCACCAACTGCACCGTGGATCCCAGTTCAAAGTGTTGTGGGCCTGGTAACGAGACAACACTAATGATGAACTTTCAGACAGCGGCACGCCTGCTCTGCTGTCTTTCAAGGAGGACGGCGCCGCCCTCAACATTCTCTTCTGCCTTCTCACCACTGTCTTCGTCTGGATCGTCATTGCCTTGATCGAAAGCCGGATCTTCTCACGATCAGAAATCGGCTCAGACTCCAACACCCCGGATGAGGACAGCGATGTGAAGGCCGAGAAGGTGTCAAAGTCTCGAAGAGGAGATCGGAAAGCCTTCAGAGTCTCGTGAAAACGCTCGCTGCCGACACCACAGCAGTCATCGTCAAGAACCTCAAGAAGAACTACGGATTGTGGACGAAGAAGACGGCTGTCGCGGATGTCAACTTCCATGTGGATGATCGACAATGCTTTGGACTTCTCGGTGAGGAAGAACAAGAAAGAGAGTAAACTGGCTTCAGGTGTCAATGGTGCCGGCAAGACAAGCACCTTCCAAGTTCTGACGGGAGAGAACACGGCGACAGCGGGCGAGGCCTTCATCGACTCCTTCAGTGTGACCAAGGACTGGAGGAAGGCGGCGAAGAACATCGGCTATTGTCCTCAATACGATGCCCTTCTTGACGAATTGACTGGAGAGGAGACTCTGCTTCTGTCTGTTTCTCTCTCTTTGTGGAAACAAAGTTCAGAGTGGCTCGGATCCGTGGCATCCTGGAGAACGAAACAAAGGTCCTCGTCAAAGCCATCATCGACATCGTGGGCATCGTTCAGTACGCCAAACGTCAGGTCGGAACTTACAGGTAGAGTTCGGAAAAGGATAAGGCCTTTTAGTGGCGGAAACAAGCGGCGTCTCTCACTTGGTCTGACCCTTGTCGGTCTTCCTCGAGTGCTCCTCCTCGACGAGCCGACCTCAGGCGTCGACCCGAATGCCCGTCGAATCATTTGGAATGTTCTTTCTCGAGTTCGTGAGGCCGGCGCCTCTATCGTCTTGACGTCGCACAGCATGGACGAGTGTGAAGCTCTTTGCACGTCGATGGCCATCATGGTCCACGGTCGCTTCCGTTGCTTCGGCTCTACTCAACACCTCAAGTCTCGATACGGAAATCGTCTCTTTTTCTTGGTTCTGAGATATTTTAGGTCACACGTTGTTGCTTCGAGTGAAGAACAAGGAAGAAGTGCAGAATGTCTTGGATGAAGTCTTGAAACACTTCGATGGATCTAGTCTCAAGGTCTAGAGAATGGGTTCAGTGAAAGTTCTAGGAAAAGCATGGCCTTCAATTGAATGTGGAGTTGCCTCGTGTGGAAGGAACGAAGTGGTCTCATCTCTTTGAAGAGATGGAGACGCTGTCAGGACAACTCGCTCTAGTCGACTACTCTCTCTCGCAGACCTCCCTTGAACAGGCGAGTCCCTCAAATTGGCGACACTTTTCAGATCTTTGTCGATTTCTGCCACGATGTTGACTCCGACTGAGAGCTTTTCAATTTCGATAAACTCATTTTCCTTGTTCTATTATGGTCTTGCACGGAGAAAGTCGCTAAACGAAGAAGGAGAAAGATGGATCAAAAAGAAACTAGATCAAAACTTTTCGTTAGATTCAAAAAAACGCGAAAGGCATCTGTCACGAATCAGGCGAAGTCGCAGATTACGAATAACGTTGTCGTAGAGACCGGCGCGCGCGCATTTTTGCCGCTTCTGGCCTACCTGGTAAAAGTTGGCACAAAAAATGTTTCCGGTTCCTAATCAATGTTTAGTTAGCCTTTCTTCAATAAACTAGGCATGATTTAGCTCATACACACCCAGCCAAATCCGTAGAACCCGAAAACAGCATATAAGCTATGGGCCGTACCCTAAATAGCTCAGTTTCGGCCCAAAATTGATGGTTAGACCAATGATCGGTCTCGAGCACCTCTGGTTTTGGTCTCATTTTGAAGCCCCGATGACGCCAAGAAAATCTAAGAGGAAATTGGGGTGCCGACAGGTGCCGAAGGTGAGAAACGGGGACTTTGAAAGTACGTGTCCAGGACGAAATTGCACCTTTCCGCCATTTTTCTTTAGGAATCGCTTCTATTGATGCCCCAGAGCACAACTAAGCTGTTTATAAGAGTCAGACAAACAAAGTAATGCAGAGAAAAGGGATTCTTTGGTTCGTCAGGGGTGTATCAAATGGGTAGATCAAAATGTCAATTCAGCGAAGAAAATTATTTGGTTGCTAAGGATTCTTGTGATTCTTCTCTTGAATTCTCCCATTGTTATTACTATTTCTATGGTTCTCAGTGCGTAGATTCTTATTATAAGTTAAAACAAAGCAGACTCAGTGCGGAAACAACAAAAATAAGCCCCGAATATCTCCCAATTTGCTGCCAAATTATTTTCACTGTACACAGCACCGTTCGTCATTATTTGAACCAGAAATTGGAGATTTCGGGTTAATTTTTTGAGACTCTTCCTGTCCGACTTTGGAGCTTGGTTTAACGTTGCTTTCTTGTTTGTTACTCATTGACCAATATATCATTCGAATCGGGAAGGAATGGGGATCAGAATGGTATATAACATGGGCCTAGGCCTTCGACTTTCAAAATCACGCGCCGGTCTCTACGTTGTCGTCTCGATTTCTCTGTTCCATTCGTGTAGCGCCGCGGGTGACACATGCGCCGATGTGCTGGCGTCGCCTCGTCAAACCTCATTCTTCGATTGCTTTGTCGTTTTTGTCGCGTTTGCTCGTGAAACTGTTCGTATTCACCGTTTTTTTCCCTGAGAGTCGTCGCATTTCTGACTTGTTTATGTTTCAGAAGCGCTTACGTCTCATAAAAATGGCGACCGAGTTGACGGACGAGCAGAAGCAGGAGTTTCGAGAGGCGTTCGATCTCTTCGACAAAGACAGCGACGGCTCGATCACGGCAATGGTTCGTTTGACCTACTTCTTTCATCCTAACTCTATGCTTTGCAGGAACTCGGCACGGTGATGCGCGCGCTCGGCCAAAACCCGACCGAGGCGGAGCTCATCCAGCTCATCAACGAGGTCGACTCTGACAGTTAGTTTGCAAACATTTCTTTGCTCACTGAACGCTTTCTGCTTCAGGCAATGGCACGATCGACTTCAACGAGTTCCTTGGACTGATGGCGAAGAAGATGAAGTCGACGGACAACGAGGAGGAACTTCGAGAGGCGTTTCGCGTCTTCGACAAGGCTTTAGTCATTCTCTGAAGGAACCGAGTTGCAGGACGGAAACGGTACCATCTCGGCCGCGGAGCTGCGGCATGTGATGACGAGCCTCGGCGAGAAGATGACGGACGAGGAGGTGGAGGAGATGCTCGCCGTCGCCGATGTCAACGGAGATGGCGTCGTCGACTACAACGAGTTCTTGAAGATCATGATGACCAAGTAGGCGATCGTCTCCTGGCGGGTGACACTCCCTCAACGACTTGCCTCACATCCCTTGTGCTCTCTTGCTATGTGTTTATGATTGAATTTCCATTGTGATGAACAAAGTTTTTGTCTTACATTGTGTACGAGTACTCTTGGTGTTTTGGCACTTCAATACCAGTCTCCAGTTCTGGCGTTGCGTTGGATTGTGGAGTTTGTTTGGAAGAGTTGAAAGGAATTTTGTTTCCTTGGCCTAAGCCATGGGATATCTAGTCTGACGCTTTGTTGCCTGGCGTTCCCGCTTATTCGAATGGCGACTTCCCCACTCGGCGCTGAGTCCTCAATCGCTTACAACGCACTCAATCGAAGACAAGATTCTCGCAAAGCCGCACCTTTCGCATGGAATTTACATTTTGCGCGATATCTGCTCGCCAAGAAAGCAGCTTAGAATAAAGTGGCAAATAACTATTCCCGTGGCTTTGGCCAAGGATCGTGTTCTCCGAAACCTCTGATCAAAGACGAACTTTCTGGTTCAGATATTGAGTGGATAATGCGCTCGTTCTTCTTGCTTCTCACTCTTTGTGTCGGACTGCTGGCCGCTCATGAGACTCGTCACGTGGAGGACGAGGTCCATAGCCCCGCTCCTCCTCATCTGAAGTACAGCCGTGAAGCCAACGAAAAGGTTCGTCAATCAGTTTGCTTTTAATTAGCATTCCGCGTTCAGTTGGCAAACACCTCTATTCCTTCCACGTCGGCGGAGGAGGCTCAGCAACAACAAAACGAAGAAGAAATCGCCATTGAAGAGGCGGCTACTGCACCGACTTCGTCCGCTGATGTTGCCGAAAACTTGGAGGACACGGTTGTGCCTGACATCAAGCTCGACTCGCCTGAGGAACCAGAGAAGAACTCGACGGAGCCGCACGAGGAGAGAGGCGGCTTTCTTCACAACAACATTACCTACGAATCGGTGCTGAGGGAAGTCGTCAAGCAGCTCGATAAGCACGAATTTCAATCGTGCGTTTGAGCCGTTCTCCTGGAATTGTTTGTTTTTTTAGATCTCTCACTTTCCTGAACGAGAAGCGCACTCGTCTCTGGACGGTGGCTGTCGGGGCTACGCTGCTCGTTGGCATCCTTCCTTGCCTTCTTCTCTGCTTCATTCCAGTCAAGGTGTGATGC
>JAQIXL010001649.1:0-16587 GCA_034700245.1 Poikilolaimus oxycercus
GCCTCGTCCTCTTCTTCCTCGTCGACCTTCTTCTTCTTCTCGCTGCGATCCTCCTCATCCTCGTCCTTGTCGTCGACGGCAGCTCTTCGCCGCTTCGCACTCGTACTCGAGGAAGAGCTCGTCCTGAAAGCAAGCTATTGCACACACACAAAAAACACGGAGAACGACACGCAGAAAGAAACGACGCGCACTCACCTTGTCATCTTGGACGAAGATGGGCGCTGCGTCGATGGCGGCTGCCAGCACGATGAGCACGAACCAGCGCTGCATCTCCACCCTGAAAGCAACGGCCATGAGGCACGAATCACAAGCAACAAGAAACAACAATAGACGAAGAAAGAGCAACCGCCCAGAGAATGAGTACAATAACGACATATGCAAATGCGAACAGGCAAGCGCACTCTTTTATGAAACCATTTTATGGTTTTATGACAACGATTTTATGAGTACCTTCCCGAGGTACTCATAAAATCTAGTACAAAACGACTTCATAAAAGGTTCATAAAAGCTCGTCATAAACTATGCTATGAGCAGTCCATTTTATGAAGGGCTCGTCATATTTTATGAAATTGACGTATTTTATGATTCGGCTTTCTGACGGTCGTTCTAGGCCTTTTGCTTCACAAAATGAACGATTTCATAAAATCTGAAACTCTGGCTTAGTATATGAACTTTCTTCATATTATATGAATCTCGTTCAAATTTTATGAAAAAAATTTTATGAAGTCGATTTGCTACGACCCCAGAACTCGCTTACTTGAGCGATAAGCCACGGTACGAGCAGCAAAGAGCTGTTCACAGCCAAGCCGATGATGAGCAGAAGAACACACAAAACGCCAAGGAGAACCACAACTGCGGATGGAATAGATACAGTTAGTCCATCATTATGTCCACCAGCCCATTGGACGATGACGGCGATGAGTAAAGCTAGGTAAATTAGAGCTACAATACCGTAGAGAGTCGCTATGATCCAGCTGCCGGCCTGAAAGAAGAGTGTGAGCTTACAACGAGGAATCGAACCCGAACGCTCATGCATCCACAACAACATCGGTTTTGTGGTTGCTCGAGCAGTTCGTAGCCCATCCTGAAAGAAGATGGACCCGTCGAGAATTGTGCAAGAATCGAGTAAGACGTATTCTTTGAGTTTCATGCGGGGCGTTGTTTACTGTTCTGAAGAACGACAAGGAGAGAGAGAGAAAGAGAAGGGTAAGGACGGATAGACTCAAACCGGTAACAACCTCTGTCCGTGCCGTTGAGAACGCCAAGAACAAATTCCAGCATCTCACTCAATCTGTGAATGTTGACAGATTGTTCTGCGAAGAGTTTTGACTTCGCAGGATTTGCACGGTTAGGGATTATTGCAGAAAAAAGTAAATTTTCATCAAAATCCTTGTTTCTTTCTCAATCCATCGATATTGTGTAAATCGTTTTCGACGTCCTTTCACTTTTCACGCGCGAAAGCCCAAAAAGGTGAATCCTCATGCATCAATCACAATGAATGAGCCACTTCCACGACAACAGGTCAGCTCGTGGCTTCAACCATCTCTGCACATTCCCTTCTTCCTCCCGGTTTGGTGAGCATGCGGCGAGCGCGTCTTCGACCGGTTTGAGTCGATTCCAGGCGCGCGACGAAGGGCGCCGCCGCCGCCGAGGGTGCCGCCACCGCCACCACCGCGCCCTTGGGTTGCGCCCTCGTCCTGCCGTCTTCACTAACCCACAAGTCGTATCGCGCCCACGCCTTTTTTCCTGACCAACCAATCAATAGTTCTTTAACCGTTTCCATTTTTCAGGCATGGGCTACGGACTTGCCGAGCAGCCGAAATACCGATGTTGCTGCGGGCAGTGGAGCTCTTATGTGAGCGTATTTTCTTGAAGGAATTTGTATGTTTCAGGGCGGTAGCTGGATAATTGCCATTACCTACGGCATTGCTGCTTTGATTTATTTGGCCTCGTTGGCGGCTATCATTATCCGTTGGACGCGCGGTAATCTCACCGATGAACAGCTTGGTGTTTCGGTGCCGACCGCTTTCGTCGTGCTCGTCATCATTTTATCGATTGCTACACTCTTCTTTGGATTGGTAATCAAGAGCAGCTCTCTTCTAGTCCCATGGCTCATTATCCAGGTCTGACAGCCGTTTGAACTTCTTTGAACTCTTCAGGCTCTGTATATCCTCGTCCTAGCGGTCATTACAGCAGGAGTGGCTGTTGTCTGCTTCCTGCTCATCATTGGGGGCAAGAAGTCGCAGTTCCGTCAAGATTTCAACAAGGAGTACTTCAAGGGCAAGGAGGTGTCGAGCTGGGAGCTTGTTGGAGTCTCCACTGGCCTCATTGTCCTCCTTCTCCTCCTATTGATAGTTCTCTATTGGTTTTTCTCGGTCGTGAACGGATGTCGAAAATACTTTGAGGAGCGCTCTTTCCAACGAATGGGAATTGCTGCTGCGAAGGTCTACGGCTTCGCACAGCCGCAGAATGAAGCAGCACTGGAGGCCAAGGAACCATTTCCACTGCCGCTGGCGTTGCTGCCACCACCTCTTCCTGCCGCACCAGCACCAGCTCGACCCCCACCCAAGTATGACGATGTTGAACCGATTCAACGAGAAGACGACGACCCGGTGCAACGCTATCGCGACTATTACTATCCCAATGCGGACAAGGCGAATAAGCGACAGCCTCAACTTGCTATCGAGCAGTGATGAATAGTGGTAAATAAATGTTTCGAATTGATTGTCTTTGAATGATGTAGTTTGCAGCTGCTGCTCAAACTAAATCAAGAATGTTTCACAAAAAAATCACAGAGAGAAACGGGCGGGAGAATGTGGGCGAAGAGGGAGAGAAGAAGGGAAAGGCAGGACGGCCTATCACGTGAATGTTGTCTCCTCGTGGCCTTGAAGAGAACTGTTTTCTGTCTTTTCACCAGCCTAGCAATGAGTTCTTGACAAGACCAATTTGGTGTTAACGTTGTTGTTCTGGATTTATCTGCGGGAATCGTCCATTTTTCTACTGTCAACACGGAGATTGCAGAAACGAATCACTTTCCCACAACCGCGCACTTCTCATTGAGCTCGGCTTGCTTTCTCGTGCAGGTCTTGCAAGTTGCTCGGCAATTCTCCCTCAGCCACGGATCCTTCTCGCATCCTGACTTAGCCATTGTCTTGCACTCCTTATGGTTGTCGGCGCAGTCTGAATGGGGTAATCGAATTGGTAAAATTGATCTCACTTCCATACACAAAATCCTTTGGTCGACAAATTCCACAAGAAATCGGGCAGTTGCATGCCATAAAGGTGGAGTTCGTATGGCAAGCATCATTCTTCGACCACGTTGAACAGCAGTCGTGCTCGTCGAAACAGCCCTTCACCCTCGACTCACACTGCGTGGCTGCTGAATGTGCACATTAACGCGCTTAACGATGGCCAAACCTGGCTTTTTCTCTGGCTCCGCGCATTGCTGGGCACGTGACTGGCTACAGCGACCGCATGTGGCACGGCAGTTCTCATCCATGAAAAGACTTTTTGAGGTGCACCGGCCCTCGTCCTTCCAAAGCTTGCAGTTCGCGTGGAAGTCCGTGCATGCTAGTCAAAAATCAAGTCAGATCTTGAAACACACCGGCAGCGAGGTCGTATGATGGATGGCAAACGGAGCATGAAGCTCGACACCACTGACTCATGAAGGGTTCGTTGTTCTTGCATTCTCCTTTTGCAGCCCAAATGCGGCAGCAGGGAGACTCGTTGAAGCACTCTTCCTGCATCGAGTTTATCGAAAACAAGCTGCCCGACTTTTGATGCTTGTACAGGCTCGGGTTCCGGCGCTTCGGTTGGCATCGGTCCGCCGTCTGGGCCCATTCCACCCATTCCGCCAAAGCCTGGAATTCCCGGAAGACCAGGAAGACCAGAGCGTCCCATTTCTTCCTCTTCCCCTTCAGCCGGCTCAGGCGCCTCTTCACCCGGGGCTACATCCAAAGGCTGTAAGATGATTCAGACCGCAAGTGCATCAAAACAAGCCTGGCATATTCCACCCATGCATTCAGCATCGAGGCACGGGCTTACATCAGGCCGTTCGTAGCCGGTGCAATCGCCGAAGGGGCGGATCTTCGAGACGCAAGCGTTCTTTTGTTTGTCACAGAACAAATATCTACAAACGGCTTTTTTGTTGAAAACTGCACGAACTTCGAATTTTCACACTTGGGGCAGGATGGTCGATGCGCATAGCTGTAGAGATTATCCGTGTATTTGTTGCTCAGACCGTGGCGATTCCTTCAAAACTCTTGATTTAAAGAGAAAGAAGTACCAAAGAGGACTGAACGGGGCAAGTGGCGACTCATGAAAGTGATGAGTTGTACTGCACGCGGCGTTGTTCTCGGCGTAGTCGAACTCGCGACGCTCCTTCTTCTGCCAGTTCAACCGCCACAACTCCCAGACTTTGTCGATGAAAGTGTGGTGAAGGAAGAAGATGGGGTCATTTGCCGCTGTCCCCTAAAAATTCAACCAATCAATGCTTTTTGAAAAAAGCCCGAACAACAAAAAAAAGGTTGGATAGTTTACCAATGACGACATGTGACCTCCTTTTCCTCCAACGAAGACATGAACAAGGCCGTGATTGTTTTCGAATCGATCATCTGCTATCGGATACGGACACTACAAGCTCTCAGAAGCTCTTTGATTCAACTTACTCCACTCGAAAACGACGAGCTGTATGCGAACAACAGAGACATGTTGCGGACGTTCATGACTTTGTGGATGTACTCTTTCTTGAAAAGATATATGCTTCCAGTTCCTTGCGTATACGTTTTACGGACAATTTTGTCGCCGTTCTGGAGTCGTTAAATTGGCTAAAAATTCAACGACAAACTTTAAGAGGTTTCCAATCAGCAAAAGGACCCGAAATGAGCACGCCGTTCTCGTCCGATTCGCCCAAGAAGTCGGCCGTGAAGATGATCGAGTCTTTCGCGTTAGGCAGCGGTTCGTCAAGTGTGGAATCCCAGAAGGGCAATGCGACATCTGGGTCAACCTGTCGAAGAAGAATCTCCATCCTGAAAGACAACTGCTATCAAAAATTGCTGGCTCTCAGACACCTTTTAAGAAATTCACGATGCCACGGCAGAAAGGCGGGACCGCTATGCGCCGCTGGCGCTTTTTGGGAATCGCCGTGAATCTTGATCAGATTGTTGTAGTCGCCATTTTTCTTTATAGCGTTCAAGGCTGCGTGAAACCTAAACTCGGTCTTTACAATAAAGCCACAACAGATTGAATAGGATTTTGAAACTCGTCATTAGAAGCAAAGCACAAAGAACTCACTTTTCGCGTTCCTTGTCAGTCATTGCTCGGTATTCTTTTCGAAGCGCTTTCTTGTAGAGTTTCCCATTTGGCAGCCTGCAATTCGTGCCCTCCATTCGACCTTCAAGCCTACACCTTCATCAAGTTTCCTCACCTTTATAGAAGTTGCACAGACATGGAATATCCAGGCACTGAAGATAGTGCGTTTCGACGAATTCAAAATCTGGTCGACCATAACCACCAAGGAGCACCAAGCCGTCTGTTTCTCCGCTAAATCCGGGAGGTCCAACCACACTCGGTGTTCTCTTGTCCTGAAACCGTGTGAAGAAGAAACAATTTCTTACCAAATCCTTCGCCTTCTCGGCCCATTCAATCATGTCGAGGCACATTTGATTCTCCGGCGCGCACTCCATTTCACACGATATTTCGGTTAAGAGAAAAAGAAAGCAGAACAGACGAATAAGCAGATCGACGTTGAAAAGCGCCATTCTCGACGCTCACGACTGCCTCTGTCAAACCTTTTCGCCGTGCGTCTCGACGGCATGGCTGCCCTCTTAGACCGGTTGTCGGGGCTAACCGATACACTTTACGACTCGACGAGCCTACCTCGTCTCGCTTCCGCGAGTGGAAACTCTTGTGAAAAACTTGAACACGTTTTAAAACAAGGTAAAAATCATCGTGGCTGTTTGAAGAGAGCGTGCACAGCAAAACGTTCTCCCCGGCCGGGAATTGAACCCGGGTCTCGCATGTGACAGACGCGGATACTCACCACTATACTACCGAGGATGTGATTGACACGTTCCCAGATGGTCTCCTGAACAACGTGAAGTTTTCAGAAACATCTTTATTGCCAAACAAAAATAAATAAAAAAATTTTTTCATTAACGGTTATAGTTGCCGACGCATTTCTCATTTAGCTCAGTTTGGTTTCTCGTGCAGGTCTTGCAAGTGACTCGACAATTCTCTCGAAGCCATGGATCCTTCTCACATCCAGATTTGGCCAAGGTCTTGCAGTCTTTGTGGTTGTCATTGCAGCCTGAATTTTTGGTGTGACAAAAGAAGAAAAAAGGGCTCACTTCCATATGAATAATCCTTTGGTGAACAGAAGCCGCACGACCAGGGACAGTTGCAGGCCATAAACGCGGAGTTGGAATGACACTAATCGGTCTTTGCCCATGGCGAACAGCACGTGCTCGACATATCCCCCAAAGAAGAAGAAGAAAAGACAAGGAGAAGAGAAGCGTCGTCGAGCGATCTATGTGGCCCTTGAGCCATCCTTGTCTCCGCCTTCCGGAGAGCCCATGCAACAAGGGCATAATGATCGTCAATGAGAGTCTCCTAGTGCTTGACTTCCTCTTTAAAGATCCTCATTGCCTTAGTTTCTGGTTGCGGACAACGAGGCGACCCCTGGCCATACGGTATGATGGGCGAGTTATTCGCGCGCACCTGCTCAAGGGACTTCGAGGCGACTCTTCGGCGCCGATATAAATGGCCGCATAGCGTGTCCGCTAGCCATCAAGACGATGTGGTCATCTGGAACGGGTTCTTCTAATTCGCTCGTTCAGCTTTGCTGCTTTCAATGGCTGGTTGTGGGCTGGAGCTCCAGACATGCAACGAAAAGAATGCATAAATCGGCCGGGCGTTGCACGGACGTCTTTACAAGGACAAAAATGCTTGCAATTAGTTAACTCGCGAAAGTTTCTTTTTTTGGCTAACGTGAAGATTAGCAGACTGCAGAGAGGAGATTCAAAGTAACATCAAACTTTGAACTTCGAGCTTTATTTCGATGGGAAGGGCGATAGCAACATTACGAAGGCAACGAGGCCAACTGCATTCAGACTGATACAACTCTCAAGCACTCAAGGCGCAAGAAACTCACTCAGTTAAGAGCACTAGAAGCTCAGTAAAGAGCACAAATTCAAATCAGTCTCCAAAAAGCGAGAAGAGAAGTGTCCGCAAACGACAGCCAGGAGCCGTAACGTGTCGACCCATCACGACGTCCAAGCTGGAGACGCTTGCTTCAGTCTTCTCTCCAGATAAAACGGATCGCCATCTTCCCGACGAGCGCAACGAGGCGCAAAAAGAACATAACAAAGCCTTGCCGGTCCACTCGAAGCCGCACTGCCAAGTCTCCTCTTCGGTCCTCTAATTAATGAAAGCGGAAGCAAAATATGGCATTAGTGCCAACAACATTGACGACGAAAAGACCAGGACTTCAGAGTAGACAAATAGCAGCAACTTTCAACTTGTCGCAGATGTAAGGCGACACATTCCTCACGAGAGAGCGGCGGCCGAGGCCGACCGCTCTCCGTGTCACACACGAGAGAATCCTCCTCAAAGGCGAAAAGGTCAGGTCGGCCGGGTCAAAAACGAAAAACAATCGGATTGGTCGAGAACTAGCAACGAGACTACTGGGATCACAAAGCGGATATTGTTAGTCACGGCGCACGTACATATACGTAGGTACAAAGGCAGTCGGCAGGGAAACGGGCTCAATCCCAATCAGTCGCCATGCTGACCAGCCGGGTACGATTGCACGGTCGATTCATGTTCAGATTCTGCTCTCGGCTGTTTGTCTATTGGGACTTCACGCACAAGGGGCCTCATCAGCTGCCAAGCTAAATGCCCTTCCGGATGTTCATGCAAGTGAGTCCACCCTCGGTTTGTTCATGTTCCTGACGGATCACGTGTGTTGCAGCACTTTTGAATGCAGCACTCTTGAATGCAACAACGCTTCGGGAAACCAGTCTCTCCCTTCGTTGTCTTCAAGCACCAATAATGAGTCTAGTTCAGCAACGGGTTCTCCTACTGCTCATCCACCAGCAACGAGTCTGTTAACAAGTACGGTCGATGGAGGAAAAAATCGGGCTTATTTTGCAGACTGCTCGAATATCACTTGCATGTCGGGTGAGAAATGTCTAGTGCAGGCATCCCAGGTATGTCCTCATGGTGCTTTGCAATGCCCATTAGAAGAAGTTTGTGCGCCTCAAGGTCAGTATTCTCTCGGAGCCTAACCGGGCACAACTTTACTTTTCAGCTGCCGAATGTGGGGAAAACGAAGTATGGACGGACTGCTTGAGTTGTGATCGGCATTGTCGGGGTGGACTTCTCACTTCGGTGTGTTTTGTTGTTTTTTGTTGTTGTTGTTTTTTTGTGTTTTTTTTCCATGTTAACGACAACCACAACATGACAGTCAATTATAAACGCTTCAGTGCAACATCACTGCTACAGCATGCGTCGGCGGATGCGTGTGCGCGCCGAATCACAAGCGTAATGCCAACCTCAAATGCGCTCATAATCGGCAGTGCTTTAAAAGTTTTAAATGTTTTCCATTTTCACCTTTGAATTCAGATCCTGGTTGCGGCGCGAACGAGAAATGGACACGGTGTTTGGACTGCGAGACCAACTGCTTGAATGTTGAGGTTGAGGATTCGTGCAATGACCGAAGGGAAGGCATACATTTCTAGGAGTGCGCGGAGAACTGCACGGCTGGTTGTCGATGCGATGCGGAGCTCGGATTTCGCCGGAATACCGCCAGCGAATGTGTAGCGGTGAATGATTGTGGTGGCGGTGCGGGCGAGGAGAGCAACGGTACTACCACCCCACCTGCTCTGCCGCTGCTGACCACGACCCGACCTGCCGCTGTTAATGGGTCCACTGCATCGTCGGTCGTTTCAACGCTTGTCACGGTGCTGCTATCTAACATCACAATAACAACATCGACACGAGCTGCTTCATCTTCAGTGGTGCCTGGCGGCAATGGAACATTCACGACATCCACAACAACAGGAGGAAGTCTGCCGGCCAACACAACAGCGCGTCTATCAAACGTTACGTCTGTTTCTACTTCAACGAGTGTACGGCCTGTGATCGCATTTACGGCCTCGACTGTTACTGTGCAGAATGCTACCGTGAAGCCCCTGATTGGCTAACTATATCCAAAGCACGTACAAAGTGTTAGCCACACTTTTTCTCGAAATATTTTTGCGAAGCGGATGCGCCCAATCGGCTGAACAAAAGCTCGGTGCGCTCATTCTCGCAATCAGTGCTTGGAGCTCGGCATGCTCGGTCTTTTTTGGGGAAGATGCTTGATGCTCATTGCTCATCTAAAATTGAGCAGGCACAATGTTCAGTAGTGCTCGCATAGCCTTGTCCACTACTGAAAAAAGGGAACGCCAGGATGAATTCGCGCAGCGCATCGAATGTGTATCATCACGAGACAGCAAAGGAGCGTGTTTCGCGCAATGGCATGTACGGGCGAGGTCACGAAGAGGCGCCAGACGTCGATAAGCGTGGACTCTCTTTCGCTGGAACCCGTTCGATGGGAGCCAGGCACCGAGATGAACATCAAGTGAAAGGAGAGAAGGTGGGCAAAATAAGGAAAACATTGGCGCACTTGCTTTCACTCCGACCTTCTCCACCAAATTACACCTTACGACTTATAGAGGTTTAGTCTCTCCCTGGTGGAAAGTGGCCGCAATGAGACCTCTGATCACCTTGATGTCTTTATTCATCCTCAATGAAGCCATTGCTGTCGATGCAGAGGTGGGCAGGCACTCTCGGAGAGACCCGTTGCCAGGTCAGGGTGGGTACCGGACAAGGAGGGGTGACCAGGCGAAAATGCATCGAAACGTCGATATTGGGAAGTGTGACCAGTGTAGAAAAAAGCGCCGTTCGTCAGAAGATGAGATTGAGCAAGGCAAACAGGTGATTGCAAAAAAAAAAGTCCATGCTTCCAGTTTCATAATTCGCGCGCTCCCGCGCGCGAAAAAGAAGGCGAAATTAGAAGCGCGCGAAAGGGCGACAAGTTTCTACGGACTGTCATAATTTTTTCCGTGTGTTTCTTTGCTCGTGTTCTTTGCTCGTGATTTGTAGTTAGCTAGTTTGTTTTGATGTCGCACGCTGTCCCAATGAAGGAACAAAAAATCCGCGACAATTTTCTTCACAATTTGCCCTACGACCTTCCACTCCAACATTACCAAACGATTGTGGTGCGGCAGCTTTGTTAAGAGTGTTGAATCCAGTCGATGGGGCCAGCGACTACGACAGCACAGGAAGTCGGACAGTGGTACCGCTTCCACCTGGAGTGGTGTGCCCAATGAGTGCCGCAGGTCAGGGAGCTAGACAGGGAATAACACAGCGTCCAGTGACTGCATCTGCGCCAATTACATCAGCACTTCCAGGAGAAGCAGGAGCCACTACTGTGCTTTCACGTGAAACGGGAAGCACAAAAGAAATTAGTGTGGAAACTTGTCCACTTACTCAAGAACTTCATCGCACGGTGTCGACTATTGCAGAGAATGTCTGCTACGTTAAGAAGTGCATGGATGTGCTCGCTGGGATGAAAGACCGTGAGAGTGTGGAGCAGCTTAAAGGTTTGGGGAGACGAGAGTTTGAAAATTGGTTGTCAACCGGAGGAAAGCTTTCCGATCAGGAACTCAACCAGTTAACACAAAGACATCCAGAATTCACTGCATTACAAAGAAATGAGCTTGAAACGTGGACGCACGTAAAATAATTTCTTTGTGAATAAAACACGCTTTGAAATAAGAATAGCAAAACGTGCGGTCTCGTAGCGAAAATCTCTAAAGCTAAAAATCCAATATTCAACCCCTCCCTCCTCAACGCTTTTTCTTCTGCATTTTCTTCACAAGGTCGCCTGTTTTTGGGTTCAAAATGACCGCCAAACCTCGAACTATAAGTTCTTAGAAGAGAGCAGGTCGAAAAACAAACCTAGACCCATTTGATTCAGGGTCCCGACACAAAAATACGCAAAAAACGCATATTTCGATGATTTCATGTCGATTTTCATGCTTTCTTGGAAAAAAGAACCCTGGGAGAGTTATCTACGTGTCATTTCCGACATTTTAAGCCAAAGAATGGCCAGAAAAACGCAAACGGCACCCTGTTTAGGAGGGTGCCAAAGTTTACAGGGCTTCCGAGCACCCTAACTGACTGTAGTTTAGGCAAATTTGAACTTCCCGCCAAACATTGAGCGTGCGCGCGCGGTCTTGGTTTTGATCTACCCTCGCGGAATACGTCTTTATTCTCCTTCTTGACACCCTCCCTTCTCTCTCGCCGCATACTTACTTGTTTCCTACTCGAAGAGAGATGCTTCCCCTCCTCAGCCCTCCCCTCCGACCGGGAGGGTGGGTACTCGGATCCCGAGTACCTGCCCATCTCTGCCTTTTGAAAAAAAAGCTTCAATACTTACTCCGGATCACGGCTCTCGATGCGTTTGTGCATGAACTTGCATGTTCGTTGAAGGCGAGCAAGCGACTGGAGATCGAGATGAATGAAAAGAGAGTCAAGAAACGCAAAGTCTGGGCAGAAGATCGACATCTCCGAGATCACACGATATTTCCTGCACTATTGTTTGAATAGACACAAAACAGCGCAAAGCAAGGCAAACATTAACCCGTGGGCTCGCTTACGGAAGTAAACAACAAGAAAATCGTTTTGTGATTTCCACAACCACACCGGCCTGTCGCAGAACAGTTCCAGTTGGGCTCGCTTGCCTATTTCCAGAAAGATTCACATGGCCAACAACTAGTTAGCACCTCGTTGGAACAGAACTTGTAGATGCTGAGAGACGTGTATCAATGAGCGGACGTGTTGTTCGTCTCCTGAAACCGTAGCAAGTGGGGATGGTACAGGACAAAACAAGGTATAGCGATGAGATGGGTGAGACGCGCTCTCAACATGCGTTCTTCATTTACTTCGTCCATCTCCTTCCTCTCATCACTTCAACCAGTCAGTGTCGGTACCACTTCCTTTCTTCTACACCGTACTTTGACTTTGATCAGTTAAGGCCGTCTCACCCTGCGTACATCTCCTCCCTGTGTTACTCCCATTTGGCGCTCCACCTTTCCTACGACAGAATTATCAGGGCTAAAAAGTTGATTTGTTTTGCGGGCTCTGAAATAAAAAAGTGAGACGCTCTAATACGAGGTTCAACAAGACGCACAAGGTCTCAACAGCTCATTTTTTTCTCTGCCTATAAAATGGAAGACGATGGGTGTTCCTGGCATCGTCTGAAATGCGCGTCTTCATCGTCTTCGTCCTTCTCCTCGCTCTTCTTGCCTCAGCCAGGTTCGTTGCGTTATCACCTCAGGTGTCACGATGCTGTTGCAGTGCCTTTTTTAAAGGAAAGCGCTCCGCAGACTTCGATGCCATGGGCTCGGCCTTCGAGATGCCAAATTCCGATGTGTTCAATGCCGTCGACGTCCTTGACAACCACGACCAGTGAGCATCGGGACAAGCGGACTCAAAACATCTGAAGCAGCACGCCTCTAGTTATTCTCGTGCGTAGTTTCCACGATAGAATTGTCTCGTCCTGCGTCCTCTTTCGCTCGATTTTGCGATAAATAAAACAACAAAGAAACGCCGAAAATGACGTTATAACTAACTACACCAGAAAAGCTTCTCTTTCGACCAGAAAAGGTGAAAAAATCGAGAGGACCCACATGTTCTAGGCTCCCTCGAGCAATTTTTCTTATCTATCCAAACCTCTCGTCCGAACTTTCAGTCGTTGAAGACGTGGGCGGCACAATAGCCGCTTCCAGACTCACAATTAACCACGGCATTTAACGAGCACGGCAAGGCCAGCCAACCAAACAGTCAAAGATTAGTGCAATGCATACGTATCGTAAGCTGTAGAGGAAAAGGAAAAAAAAAGTTCTACAAACTCTCGGCTTTTATCGTCCAGCACGTTTCCCGCTCATGAAAAGCTACGAACGACGAAGGCAAATCACAAATTTCATGAGGGAACTTCCCTCCCCTATCGGTGCGCATGTGCCTACTAGCAACTCGTCTGTAGCAACAGTTTGTTACGAGTTTAGCTCGTTAAATGCCGTGATTATTAGTGATTCTGGAAGCGGTTGCTGTGCCCACGCCTTTCAACGACCATATATAATTATTGTAGTTTTATTTCGTCCACAAAGGAAACAATCGCAAACTCGAGTGGAACAGGGCGCAGGACGAGACAATTCTGGGAAACTACGCACGAGAATAACTACAGTAATGCTGCTTCAGACGTTTTGAGTCGTGCGTCTTGTTGAACCTCGTATCAGAGCGTCTCACCTTTGTATTTCAGAGCCCGCAAAATAAGTCAACTTTTTAGGCATGAATGATTCTGTCGTGGGAAGGGTGGAGCGCAGAATGGGAGCAAGAAAGGGAGGAGATCTATTAGGGTTGGGTTTCGGGGTTTTATTGACAGCCGGAATGTTCTGGGAGAGTTTGAAACGTAAATTGTCCAATTGCCCGAGTTTCATTATCGAGGATACCTTGGCCAAACTTGAGTATTCCAACAATCTAGAGCGCGCAAAGTGGAAATAAAGTTACACTCTCAAACATTCCAGCTGTCAATAAAACCCCGCAGCAGTCAATAAGGCCAACCCTAAGATCTACACAGGGTGAGACGGCCTTAACTGATCAAAGTACGGTGTAGGGAAAAAGAAGCCCGCGCATAACATCTGCGATTTTTCAGAGGCCGTAGTAAATGCATGCATATGTCGCGCGACATATAGGTATGGCAAGACATACGCGCTGTTTTTGAAGGAGCTATTTATGTCGGTTGCTATATGTTGGGCTTTCATTGTCTCTTTGGAGTAACTGGTCCTTGTATTGTATGTCGTGTTTTTACGACTACCTGTGTGAGGTTCTTCTAAAAGCATCATATGGCTGCAACCTAAAAAACAACAACAACATAAAAATCGCAAATGTTGTGCGCGGGCCCCTTGCACTGTACTTTGACCAGTTAAGGCCGTTTCACTCCGCTGCCTTAGCCTATCTTATGTTTTACTTGCTCCGCAAAGTCTCGCAGAGCAGGTGAAGTATATAAACTCACTAAAAATGCAACCTTTCTACTCAAATCAGCTGCGCGTGGTTCTTTAAGCCGCCTCACGAGTGTCAGCTTCTTAATTTCCTCGAAGAATTTTTGCTCGTAGTGATGCACTTGTTGATGACAATTTTGAGTCACAGAACCAGACATGGGCGGTAGAGTTGGGATTTCGAGATTATATTGACAGCCGGAATGTTTGAGAGAGTATCCGGACTACGCCCACGAGGTCCTCCAGTTCTTGGAATAGTGAATACTTGGCCTTTCATTAGTAGTTCACAATGTTACGGCAGCAGAACATTTCAAAACGCTACCCTCTCAAACATTCCGGCTGTCAATAAAATCTCGAAATCCCAACTCTAATGGGCGGGGAGGTTCATCTTGGAACACTTTTCAATGTCACCTTATTTCCTGTTTGTTTGCCTGGCATAACCAAGCAGGTGATTTACAGAGCGCCTCAGTTGCAAATACAAATGCGCCGCCTGGCTATGCCTTTGCCGGTCAGATGAAAAATCTAGACGAGATTGGCAGAGATTTCATCGCGCTTTTTTGCATTCTAATGTAAGTAAATGTTTTTGTTGAAGCTTTTCAATGCCGTCATCCGTGATTTTTTTTATGCGGTTAATTGGACCTTGTCGAAACGAACTATTTGTCGAACGTGTTCATTACAATTAAATCAGTTTAGAAAATGAGCCTTCACGTAACCCTGGAGGAACCTCGCGCTCTCATCATTTCATCCAAGTTTCTGGCTCTAACGAGCCTTTGCCTCAACTCTTTAGCCACATATTTGGCGATGACGAAGTCGGCTACCATGCGAACTTATAGCTGGTTTTTACTGAACTACACGGTTAGTCGAGTTGATTTTCCAACTTTCAACGTGTGCTATGTTTTCCACAAAGAATTGGGCCGCATTATTTAGTAGTTGGGTAAGAAAACTGCCTAAGGGGTGGCTTTTTTCAGTTCGCTCGTAAAGGCGTACTTTGAACACTATTCGAAATTGCAGGTGACAAGCTGTTTATTCGATTGTTATCTGCATTTTCTCTTTGCCCCAGTGGTTTTCTTTCCGTACATTTCTGCTAGATCGACGGGGCTATTATGGTCGTTGTTCAATATTTCGGCTCATTGGCAGATGGTCGTTTTTGAATGCTTCATTGTTTGTCAGGCAAACTCCGTTCTTTTGACATTTTATTGGCGGCACCAGGTGCATTCTTCCTTGATTTAATCGAGAGAAAAAAATGGTTTCATAGGTGGCTCAATTACCTGGATCAAAATACAAATTTGCGAGGCGTACGCATGTTCTGTTTATCATTTTTATTTACACAATTGCATTGATTCCATCAGCGATCGCTTCTTTTGGCTACACTGAACACTTCGTGCTTGTGGACTACTTCGAGAAACTGGTAAATTAAGTTTCCTGTTTAGAGAAGCCATATTTGTCCAGGGCGATTCAATAGCTCTCAGCATCCTCAGCGAACCGTCAACAAATTTCTACGTTACTATACTGAACATGAACATGCTTCTGTCGACATGCGTTGTTGTAGGGTACGTCGTGATCATTTTAGCGGCCATTCTCATCTTTGTCGGCATGACGTAAGAGCATTTTTGTGTCGTTTTAAGACTCGCAATACTTTTCAGATACCAGCAACTTAATACGACCGTCTCCTTAGCAGGCCGGCGCGACGATAAAAGTCGTCAGACTCAGTTAAATTTTCTCCGTTGCTTGCTTCTTCAGGTTTCAAATGCTTTTTCGCAAGGAAACGATAACTTACTAGACATGTCTTCCGTTTATTCTTCTGGCAATTCCTGTCATTGTGTGTTTCTGCACGGTTGCCATTGGCTGGGATGCTCAACGTAAGCCTCCTTCAAACATAAATATTTTTTTGAAGCATATGAATGAGAGGTTTTGCAGGACTCTGTCAATGGATGTTGATGGTCACAGCGATCCATTCACCGCTGGCCACTCTCATCGTTCTTGCCACGACGACCCCGTATCGGCGAGCGATTGTTGAATGGTTCACCACTGGCCTCGAATTGAGTCGAAGCCTGGGAAGCGGCCAAATTCGCGAACAATCTGTTCAAGCAATGCACTCGTTTGGTTCTTGAGCATCTCTGTATCTGATTTATACTCAAAGTAAACCAAGAGTGCCAAAATCGAAATGCGCACACTTCTCGCAGTTTTCTGCGTCCAACTCTATCAAACCTCGGCAAGCAGCTGCTTCCGTAAGTGCACAATACTCTAAAAGGGCACAGAAAAATACAATTTCTTGCAAGATTCCTGTTTCAATGCCACATCACGTCATGTACTCTTGTTGTCTAGGTTTCGGACGCGCCAATTACTCAAAGACAAAAGCAAAAAGCGTTATGAGAAGTTGGTTAGCCGCGCCCCGAACATTTTGTGCGTATGTTCAGCAACTTTGTTCTCCATGAAAAATGCTACAACCCTGACCCAGTCGCCGCCGTTCAGTGATGGGTTTTGA
>JAQIXL010001650.1:0-16563 GCA_034700245.1 Poikilolaimus oxycercus
TTGCTCTCATGCTAGAGGCAGGTGGATATTCAAACATCGAGTCCTTTTAGCCGTCTCGTCGCCCGCCTCACCCGCACTGTAGACGACGGCGATGTACGTCCAGTTGAAGTGCTGCAGAAGACGAGAGATCGCCCTCGCCTGCCACACATCCGAAGGCACGACTCGCAGGAAGAAGGAGTACTGCTCCTTGTCCGAGAGGTCCGGCGTCGTGGCGCCGTAGCCAACTTGGGGAATTCGGAAGACCTGAAGGAGAGGAGACTCGGAGGAGAAGGAGGAGACTCGCCTGGAGAAGGTTCTGAACAGCGATGGTGGACGAGCTCTTGCCGGGTCCGACGACGGCGACCACGGGCGCGGACTTCTTGTTGCAGCCGGGTGTCTGACAACACGAGCACTGCGCCACTCCCTCTCTGGGAGAAGGATGAGGACGAGGAGGGCAGACCTGAGGAAGGCGATGGTCTGTTCCATGGCGATACGTTCTGTCCAACAAGAGTCTCGAATGGAGATGCCGAGTCGGAAGGGGAGGTCGTGGTTGAGTTGGCGCACCGTGCGAAGGGCGATCTCGGTTCTCTGGATGCCATACTGCTCCCAGATGGCCCCACAACGCTCCGAGCCCGCCACTTGTCGATGGAGGGGGAAGAGGGCGCCAATCTACAAGGGTCACCTTCCCTCTTCCCTTCCACCCTCCCACCTGCACATCTCCGGGGATCTCGGCGACGAGGGTTCGCGCCGACTGCTGCACCGTGGTCTTGGCGACGACGTCGACGACGCGCATCATGAGGAGGGTGACGTGCGAGTAGAGCATCTCGACGTCGCAGTCCTAGGACCAGGGCCAGGTGGAGGGCGACGAGCGTGGCGAGGGCGCTCAGCTCCGCCATGCCATGCCCTGCAACGCTACTTCGAGGCGAGTCTCTCTCCACGAAGAAGAGAGGGCTCCAAATTTTACTACTTGAAACCAAATTACGCGCCATTATACTCGATATCCGTCAGCCATTAGAGCAGTGGCTGAAATTGAAAACGAAGTGGCTCGCCGAGGAAGCTCCGAGCTGAGCCCTGAGGCGGCCGGAAGACGCAGCAAGTTGTGAGAGGCGAATCTAGGGAAGAGGGAGGGCAGCGGGGAAGAGGCGACGGGGAGGGGCGAGGTGCCCGTCGCCCGCCAGAAGACATCCTCCGCCTCCTCGGCTCCGCATTAGGAGAGGCGACGAGGCGCGAGTCCGCCGCTCCGGGGACGTGGCTCGCCCTCTCGAACCAGGATGAATTCGCTCTTGCCTCTGCCTCTCCTCTCTCCATCCAGCAACTCCCTCAAAGTTCAGTCGCCTTCGCTCGTTTTCAACTGCCGACTGCAGCTTATTGACAGATGATTACCCGGCTCCTCCAGTCCGCCTTCCCTCTCACCACTCACACATTTCACTACCGTAAGCTCTCGCACTTCTCGCGTACAACCTCTTTATTCTAGTCAAACACTACAATTACATTTCACTTGTTCGGCGTTCCAAGGGCTCGTCGCTTCTCCTCCTCCTCCTTCTTCTTCGCCTCCCTCTGTGCAACGTAGGCAGTCTTCTCTTTGTTCACGGCGGCGAGGATTTGCTCCAACGTCTGGCCTTCGAGCGCCTGATTCACCGACGACTCCACCTAAATTCTCTCTTACTCCACAGTCACATTTGCAACGAATGTTTGAATTAGCTCGTTCTCCGTTTCGTAAAACGTATCAAGCATGAAGAAGTAGATGAGAAATCTCATTTTGAGGCATCGCTAGTAGGCGAGCTTGCTTCGCCGAGTATGTAAAGCTAACAATTCGAGCGATAAATCGGAGCTTCCAAATAGCTTTCAATACCTCGAAACGACTAATGAGCTCAGGGACGACACCATCTCCTTTTCAGGAGCGATGGAGCAGAGAAATGCCTTCATTAACATCTGGCTTGCGCAACACGCACGAAGATAAGAACGGGCAACGACGGCTTTCCGGAAGAAGAACGTTTTGAGAGGACCGCCGCCCACTTGTTGGCAGAGCTAAGACATCCTTCCCACGGCATTACAAAGTCCTCCTCGGAATGCTTCATAATGAACTTCCTTATTGGGCCAACGCTATCTGAGTCCAACAAAGTCGGAAATGCATTTTAAAGCAAGTCCCTTGACAACTCAAAGATGACAGAATGCCTCAATGACCTAGCGACTCTTTCTTGACGGATTTTTTTCAATAAAGCAAAGACTTTGGTGTCGCCCACATGATAAGCGGCAGCAAATAGAAAACGAGCGCTGATTCAAGTTTCTTCGAAAACATTATAAGGCGGCCATTTTTTTGTGCGATTGCAAGAGTTCAAGGAGAAAATTTAACCTTCGGGTTCTCGAAATTGGTCGGGAGCTTCGAGACGACATCAGCACCGGCAAGCTGGAACTTCTGCGCCAGACGATTCAGCTCATCGGCCAGTGCCTGAAATCATAATAAAGGAATAACGGAAAGATCTACCTTCTGCGCCTCGGGAGAAGAGTTGATCAAATTGCTGCCTTTCTCGCCATATTCTCGGATCTTCTTCACAAACGCCTGCTGGATGAGATCTTGATTTTTAGCACGAGCAGCTGACGTCGAGAGTGCGCGGCTGGCCGCGTAGCGGAGCATACCCTGCAACTGATTCTTTTACAAGAGCCTGATAAAAATCTAACGCAAGTAAACCATCACAGCGGTACTAGACAAATGTGAAAATTCCACTTGCAAAGGCAACTATGCGCGAATTGAGTGTCGCACAAAAAATGTCAACAAATTCTTGCTGTGGGATTTTGAGTGTTGGGTCTCGACACGAACGTGAATCAGGTAATTTTTGGTCCAGCCTACGATGACCAGGCCTAAACACTTAGCGCGCTTCTAGTAAGTCTGTGTTTCTTTAGTTTTCCTAGTTATGGGGCTTTCTTTTTGTCTTCGAAACGCTGTATGAGTCCGCCACTTTTGTGCGGTATTCAATGTGAAATTGTTTATTCTCAATTCATTTTATCTTTCTTGTTTCGTTCATTCGTTGGCGCGCTCGTTGCGACCAATACTGTCGAGATTGTTGCAGTCGTCGACTGGGTTCCTGAACGAAAATGGTGGCCGAAGGTGCCTCCAAGATCGTCAAGCCTGTTGGCAAAGCGCCGACGGATCTTGAAAAGCAAGTCTCGAACGCTCTCGTGGAACTCGAGGCAAACTCTGAGATCAAGGGACAACTCCACGAGCTCTACATCGTCGGTGTCAAGGTACGAATCAACTTTTGGTTTGCGAAAGGCGTGTATCTAAACTGAGAAGTGCTAGCAGGAATTGTATTGAATTTTTTCAGGAGGTTGATGTCGGCAGCAAGAAGAGCCTGATCGTCTATGTGCCCGTCCCTCAGCTTCGTCTGTTCCAGAAGATTCAAATTCGTCTGGTCAGAGAGCTCGAGAAGAAGTTCGGTGGAAAGCACGTCGTCTTCGTTGCCAGGGTTGGAAACTCTGCCTTTTAAATTCTAAAATGGCATTTTCTAATTGCAATCTTTTTCAGCGTCGCATCCTCCCGAAGCCCCAGCGCGGAAAGAACCGCAAGCCGGAGAAGCAAAAGCGCCCTCGTTCGCGCACTCTCACGGCTGTGCACGATGCTATTCTCTCGGACCTCGTCTTTCCCGCTGAGATCGTCGGCAAGCGCGTCAGAGTTAAGCTCGATGGCAAGAGGTTTGTTGTTGTTTCATTCATAGTCACATTCACTTTGACTTACACGAGGAATCTTGGCACTGATCAATGTCCTTGGCAAAATTTTGTTTCCAGGATCGTCAAGGTTCACCTGGACAAGACCCAACAGACGACCGTGGAGCACAAGGTCGACACGTACTCGTCCATCTACAAGCACCTCACGGGCAAGGACGTCGTCTTCGAGTTCCCCGAGCCTCTCTTCTGATGTTCCTCTGTTGGATGTTCGTTGTTGAAGGGGGATAAAGTTGATGGTTCTTTGTCTCAAGCGTCTCTTGTTTACATCGGATGTCTTATGGGAAATGGGGAAATCTCCTCCATCACGTCATCTTTTCTGGATGCGCGTCGTATCGGCTGAGGAATCAAGGCTGAGTCATGCTTGGGGGAACCAGGTGCCGTAACGGGTCTCCACTAATGTGTGAAGAAGCAGTCGAGAGAGAGAATGTGCTGAAGAAGGAACTCGATACAGCTCGGACAAAGGTCGCACCGAGTAGGGAATTCGGTAAAGGGGAAAGCGTGAGTGGGAGGGGGTCGGGGATGGGAGAGGCGAAGGAAAGGGACGGAGGGGACGACCGAAGGAGTGCACGTGGAGAGGGGAGAGGGGCGGGCCTGAGAGAGAGAGGCACCACAGAGATGGCCGTCGACGCTGCCCCCAACCGGCTGCTCACAGCTGAGGAACGACAGGCGATTCTAGACTTGAGGTGCGTGTCCCCGTCCCGTCCCTCAATGGTGCAGGACCGTGGTTCCGGGCACCGAGGCCCTCTGCGAGAACTACCTCCTACGATGGTTGAGAGCACGCGAGCTCCGCTTCGACGAGACGGCTGAGGCCCTCAAGAAGCACGTCGTCTTTCGCAAGGCTTGGACCCTCGAGTCCATCGCTGACTGGACAGCCCCCGAGGTGAGGAGGGAGGGAAGAGAGGAGAGGGAGAGACGTCGATGGCGACCTCGGGGCATCGATCCATCGGGTGGCGGGCGACGACCTCGTTCCTACGAGTAATAAGCCACGTGACGTTTTTCGTCTTCTTAAACTGGTTGGCCGACGAAGAAACTGGACACAAGGACGTCTTGCAGATCCTCGAGAAGTACTGCGGCTACGGCTTCCTCGCCGACCGAGATGGCAGTCCCATCCTCATGTCCCTTCTGGGTAACCTCGACGTGGAAGGCAAGTGGAAGAGGGGCGACAGACTCGTTCAGGGATGCTTCGCTCAGTGCCCTCCGTCGACTACATCAAGTTCTCTCTGGCGGCCATCGAGAAGGGAATGAGACTGTGCGAGGAGCGGGCGGCCATCACGGGGCGGCCCTTCGAGCAGATGACGCTCGTCTTCGACCTCGACCACATCAACTCCGCGCATTTCGCCTGCAAGCAGTTCGCCTCCTCCTTCACCACGCTTGTCCTTCTCTTCCAAGAACACTATCCACTTGTCCTCAAGAAGATTCTCATCATACGGTAAGAGGGAAGCAGATCATGAAAGAAAGAGTTCAGAGCCCCCGAGATGGCACGAATTGCATACGCCTCGATGACTCCTTTTCTGTCGGAGAGCATCACGTCGTTGATCGAGATGCCTTCCGAGGTGGACTGGCAGAAAGCGTTGACTCGTCTCGTGGATTTGGATGCTTGGCCCGTGCATTGGGGTGGACGAATGGTGGACGCGAACGGAGACCCCAAATGTCCCTCGAAGATCAGGTGAGAAGGCGAGAAAAGCGAGAAGGGAACGCCTTGAGATACGGGATAGGACCCGTGCCCGACTCCTATTTCGTCGATCCCAAGAATGCGATGACGGACTACGATCAACTGACGACGGTCTACGCCGGCGACAAGCACTTGATCCAGATCAAAGCGAAGCCGAACACGAAGATCAGCTGGCAGTACATGACGATGGAGGACGACATCGGCTTCGCCATCTACTTCGACAAGACGTCGAATGCGAATAGTCTGACTGAGATGGAGTGCGTGTACCCCTATCTACGTCTTGAGTGCTCGCAAGTTCCCATCTCGGGCTCGCTCACCACGGAACAACAAGGCACCTGTGAGTTGCTCTCTCCGTCTTCTTCAATCGATGTCTTTGCAGACATAATCGAGTTTGACAACTACTACTCCTGGTTTTCGGCGAAACAACTTAAATACAATATTGAGATCGATGAAGACTAACGATACTTCGTCACCCCCTTGTACATACTTCCCTCGGCGTAATCTATTCTCTCGAGTCACAGCATGTTATCTGAACGGAACGTGTAAAGATTCACTTAATGCTGCAGAGACAGAGATCATTTCTTGGAGAAGACACCCGAGTTGAGGGCGAGCATCGCCTGAGTGAGATGCTCCGAGGCCTCGGTATTGAAGCGACGCAGACTCATCCTCGTCGCCACTCGCATCAAAACGTCCGCGCATTCTGTCCCAAATCTCTTCCTCAAAGAAAAAGCTCTCACGATGTCGTAAACCGATGAAGTTGGGAAGAAAACGAAGGGCATCTAGTCCAACGTCGTCTGAATTTGCCAGCGCCTGCTCATATGAGGCCCAGAGAATATCCACGTTCGCCTGAAATAAAACTAGCGAAGATCCAGGACGACTCACTTGTTCAGGATCAGAAAGCAGAGACAAAGCCGTCACTAAGGCGCTCAAGCGAGCTTCTTTGCAGGACGAATGCATGAGCTGTGCTGTGACCTTTGTCATCTGCGGCCTTGTCTAGAACAAAAACAATTCCGACATCTAGCACAGCGAACCCTTCTGTCTTCTTGCACGGCCTTCTCCATCGCCTTGCCAAGATCTGTGAGTTCTTGAAAAGTGCTCGCTTTCTCAAGACGTTCTTCGAAATCGGGGGCCGACATCTACACAGCGGCGTTGTAAAGACATGAAGAGAAGAAGAATACAGTATGCGGGCAAGGGACGCAAATACCCGTTGCTCAACGCAAGTTGCATGGAATAGAGAAAACGACGTGACAACTCAAATCTATGTGTTTATCCCTTTCTACACAGACGGCGACTCAGAGGCTCGAGATAGGCTTGCCCTTCTCTTCGTAGAGCTTCGCGAGTTCCTGCGGGCAAGTGTGCAGATAGCCCTTGTTCGTCGCGCAGATCTCACGCATGCGAGTGTACGGGTCGTAGTTCCTACAATCCAACATCTCCTCATGAGTTCATTATGACTGCAGAAATTATTGGCTGCTAATTACCTATTATACTTTTTCAAGCGAATGACTTACTTGAAGAATTCCTCGTACTTGTTGTGACGAGGCTGCACGTAGCCGAAGAAGAAGGTGGTCGTCACGCCGACGGCTGAGATGAACGAGACGGCCAGAGCACGGCGGCCATACGCGTGCAGCATCCCGCGCGTCGCCGACATTTCTGAATTAATATTATCATGAAGTACAGTTTTTTTAAACTTCAAGACGCGTCTAGCTTGCCCAGAACAGTCGTCATGAACGTACGTGATTTAGCACCGTTTTTGAAACCGATCAATATTTGCACTCTTCAAAGACTCATGCTCACTGGATTAGGCAATTCAAAGCTTACAATCACCCTCAAAAATTGGCAAAAGAAACTAACACATGCACAAGAACCTCGCGTAACTTGCCAAAACTCAAGACTCGCAAGATGCACGGCCGACAATTCACGTGAAAGGCCTTCATTCAGGGAATTCGAATTCACGAACATTACAGTAACTCAAGTAGATCTACTGAATGAAACATTTGAATCTCCGACTTCTTCATTGAAATAGGCAGTTTTATCTCTGAAAATCAACAATGTCATACACGAACTCATAACAAGGAATATGAAGCACATAAATCATTCGGTGAAGATCAAGTTGAGAATCTCGCTATCATTCGTTGTCACCTTCTTGCTCGTCAGAGTTTTCTTTTGTTGAAGTTGACGCTGATATTTCTCCCATTTGCCTCCCTTTTTCAGCACCTGAGAAATAAGACATTAAAAGGAAGCAGCGGAGAAACCTTCTGTTCGAGACGCTTGAGATGCTCGCCCTTCTCCAGCTGCTCAGCGAAATGTTCGGCCGTCCTCTTCGCCTGTGAGATCTCAGCTCGCATTCGATGTCTTTCCACCCGACTTTCATATGAAAGTTGTTCCGTGAGATGAATCCACTTGAAGCCGCTGAGATACTTGACGTTCCAGAGAGATTCGCAGGCGGCACTTCGCTTTCTTCCACCGACGGGAGTGTTGTTGATCGAGAAAGCAATCCGCTTAGCTCTTGACTTGTCCACGAACTCCACCCATCCTTCGGTGAAGCGCTTCCGCTTCTTGCCATCCTTGCCGCGACGTTTCTCCGGCTGCAGGAATATTCGTCCCATTTTGCCCAACTTCGACATTTCCTCGCGCATGCGTGTCACTGTGAACATTGGAGGGATTGACGAGAAATAGAGAACGCCAGTCTTCCGCTCCTTCTCTTCCAACTTGTCCACAACTGCAAACTCAATGAAGCGAACTGACTCACCTTCTTCTTCGTCATGGGCGCTCTTTCCACTAGTTTCCTCTTTTTCTTCAGAGGCAGCTTGTTTTACATTATCGGCCTCCACATCGCAAACTCCATTGTCGCTAGACGAACGTGTTGATTCCTTTCTTTCCTTTTTCTTCTTCAGCAACTTCACCATCTATTACGACTTTTTGCTGCTGCTTTCCCACTTGCTTAGTATAGAATGGTAAAAACATTGATCAAGTTCATTTGCGAATACGGCAAGAATCCTTTATCATTGAAAGAGAATGTTACGCAATTCGCATTATGCTTAATAGAAGGCAAGCTCAAAGACACACCGGTTTGTTCTTCTTCAAGTAATCACACATGAAATATAGGTCTAAACTGGCTTAAAAAGAAAGAGGAGAAATTCAGGTTCTATTGCTTTTTCTTGTCGAAGGAACTGGACGACGTGGATGCGCTTTCACCTTTTCCACTCAGATCGGTCACCACCTAAAAAACATTTGGAGGCGCAAGAGAGAAAAAAGACCTGAAGTCCGGCTTTTCGTGCAACTCGGCCGGCGACACTTCGAGGTCCAAGATCCCACAGTTGATATGCGGCCAACGATCCATGACCAACAGCAAAGAGAGCATTGTGTGTTGTTTTAGAAGCATCGTCACCATATCTGAAACAAATGAAAATCGTTCCATTTCCAAGACTTACTTGATTCGAACACTCTCAACCGTTTCATTGGCGATATTCCTGCAGAGAGAAGTGCTGGCGTTCTCAAGAGCAAGCCAGACGGTGCTCACTCCGGCAATACCTCCACCAAGAACAGTGATAGCACCAGTGACAGCACTGCCCGTCTTGCCATCACCGAGATTCTTCTGCGCTCCACTAGCAATGCGTCGACCCACAGACACACCCATATCACCGACCCAGTCGACTAAACTTTCTCTTGTGAAAATAAAAAACAACTCACGCAGAGCACGAGTACACTTGGCAATAACTTTTGAGCCCTTGTGAATGTAAAAAACGCCGTGTTGCATTGGAGTCGAGATCTTTGCCGGCTCCGCATTGGGGACAATGTTCTTCCTGTAATCCGAGGACTTCGCTTCGACGTACGAAGCCGCCCTAGCGCTTTGCGTGGCCACTTCAAGAGCCAATCGTTCACCACCTGTTGAATATAACAGTGAATGTGAAAGAACCTTACTCTTGACTAAGAAATCCGCAATTTGTTGACTGCGACGTTTCTTTTCAGCGCTAGAGAGTCCCTTCTCAATAGTCGCTTTGCGAAGTTGAGTGTATTCTTGAAGGACTTGGAGAAACTCATCACGCACTCTTTCCTCGATATTTGTTGGCAGAATGATTCCGACAACCAAATCTGCATATGCGTCAGAGGGCAACAAAGTGAAAAAGAAACCAGGCTGGTCCGCGGTTGGGTTCGGTACAACAAAGGCACCGAATTCATTCTCAAGCACCGGCGTTTGTCCTCGAATCAACGGGTAGACCCAGGGTCCAACTTGAAGTATTCCAGACGGAGTTCCATCTGCAGCACCTTGAAGGCGAAGAACTTGCAGCGACGAGGGATAGGTCGGAGCAGTTGTTGTGTCACCCTGAATCGATCAATATTCAATCTAAAAGAAAGACTTACGTCAATAGTGAAAAGTTGAACACCGTCGGGAATGTAAAAGATCAGCTGCGCTTCTTGCTCCCCGACAGCTTCGAGCTCTTGGCGAATCTCCTTCTTAAACAGATCATTAGCATGTTGCATTAAACGAAGACTTGCCCTTGCATCCATTTCTTTACTAGGGGCAAGCTGTTGAACACCACTGGTGGAAGCGTTCGACGTCTCCCTTTTCAACACGTTAAGTCTAAAATTGCGCACATTACCGTTTAACAACTAAGTATAATGAAAGAATTTATAAACATTTTTCTAACTCAGCCACGACCATTGTAATTCAGTGCCGAGGAAATAAACTCAAAAATGGCGAGCTTTTCGAGCGCCCTTTTTTTCTACTGATAATTGAAAAGCAGCAGAAAAACACCGGCAATTGTACGAATAAATGCAATGGAAACCTGCTCTCGACGCTTCCTTTGGCCTCCATAAGTGTCCGGTAGAGTTCACTCTTAGAAGCATTACTCATCTTCTCGCCTTCACGAAGCAATGAAAGTCCTTGTTCATACATGCGAATAGTGGAATCCTAAACAATGACATTCAGTAAAGACGGCGAGACTCACCTTATCGTTGATCTCATCATAGCAAAGACCTTGTTCGAAACAAGCAAAAGCTTCAGCAAAGAAGGCTTCGACCACCTCGCCGCTCATTGTAAGGACGAAATGAACACGTCAATGGCGACCGCCCTGGCGCGTCTCGCGCCGTCTGACACTCTAGTCGTGCGCACTATTTTGAAACCACAGAAGAGGCACGACCCGCAATTTCAAAACTTGAGTCAAATTCGATGAGTCACGCTCTTAAAGTGCTCTTCTACACCTGTTGACAAATGTTGAAATACTATCTACGGAGATTGATTGAAGCGACAAACAGAGACCAAAGTACACATCTACATTTTATCTTCGCGTCTAGGAGATAGATCCTCAGATTTCAATACGCTCCTTCTATTCCTTGTAGCGAGCATTCCAGAGAGGGATGTACTGGCCGACGGTCTTCCATTCGCAGAGATAAATAGCCAGCAAGAAGGCCGATGCGCCGTAGGCTCCGTATGTCGGATAGCTTAACTCATAGAGGTTTCAAACTTCAAGAAAAGCCCACTAGTTGGGGTTCGTGAACGCCCTCTTGAAGAACCCGAGCGGCTTAACGTAAAGAGCCATCTGAAATCCCATCGATTTGTATGCGACGTTAGCCAAACAAAATTGATACTGATGAACAAACTAAGATATTGTCATCGAGATGACGTCTCAAGAAAGATGAATCAAAAAAGCTTAAAGATTTATCCAAGGCAATTGAACCAATAGAACAATAAGTTATAACAAACCAGACACTCCGAAAACGGTGGATATCACAAACAAGGAATAGTGAACTTTGCAGCTACGTCGACGGAAGAGTTGATGTTTTAGCCGAGGAAGTTGACAACAACCAAGTGGAGGATGGCATGAGCGAAGATGAAGTCGGCAAACGCGCGTTCTGGGCTCAGTCCGGCGAACTCACTCTTGTTCTCTTCGTTGACTTGAATGCGAAGGCAAGCTTAACAGAGAGTGATACTAAGGAAAGCACCTACATGCAAGGACGAAGCTTCCGACAGTCGAGATGAATCCGGAGAGGAAGGAGTTGAAAGGGAATGTGCCGACGAGGGCGCAGTACACGAACTGAGCTACACCCGTGAGCAAGATGTAGAGCATGTACGCATCGATCAGCTTCAGTCTTTGAGGGGTCGTCGCGCGGTAGTCGGAGAAAAGCTTCGAGAGCACAGACACGAACTGCACCATGATTGCGATCTGCAATTCCGCATGTATCAAGCCGATGTTCCGAAATCGCTAAATATTCTCAAAGCGGTTTATGTATTCAATAGAGTTGGGATTCGATATGAAAAATTCGATATTTTCGATATCGATATGGTTCGATATTTTAACCTTTCGATATTATCGATATCGATATTTTCGATATTTTTTTTTCTTCGATATTTTCGATATCGATATTATCGATATTTTGACAGTTCGATATTTTCGATATCGATATCGCATTTTTCGATAAACTATCGATACGATACCCAACTCTAGTATTCAAAGCATCAAAGCAGCACTAAATAATCTGCTGAGAAGGACTTGTTTTGTTTGGAGCATCGATCACTATGTAAGTCTGATAAAACAGGAGACACATTCGACACAAGAGAAAATCTACTAAGCGCAAGAAAAAGAAAGCCGTAATGTGCCACGGCAGCCTTCCCCAGACAGTTTGAAAACTTTCGTTGTGAGACGCGCGACAAACATTTCCCGCGCATTTTGATACGGTAGTTTTGATCCAGTGGCGGACCGATCTATGAAGGCAATTCTGTACTCCGAGTCTCCGAGTCATCTCTCTGTCCACATTAGAGTAGTGCTTTCAACAGTCGATACGATCTCGAACGGTCGATTCTAGGACCTGGTGTACACTATTTTCCCATTGAATTCCTTTTGTACTTGAGAATGGCCTTGATGAGTGTAGTCCGCCGCACAGGTCGCAGAAAGAAAAGGAGAGGGAGGAAGAGAGAAGGGGGAATCAGGGTGGTGATAATTTATGCTGGAGACGGCACTTCCAATGGGTTGAGAATGGCTCGCGCGAGTCAGGGGACGCGCCATTGCCCGTGCCGCTCGCCGCCGCCGAGAGCCTCTCATCTCGCCGCCTCTTTGTCCATCGGCCACCATGGCGAGAGACTTTATTGCCGAGAGCGGAGGAAGCCGTCTCT
Source organism: Poikilolaimus oxycercus (assembly GCA_034700245.1). Taxonomy (NCBI): domain Eukaryota; kingdom Metazoa; phylum Nematoda; class Chromadorea; order Rhabditida; family Rhabditidae; genus Poikilolaimus; species Poikilolaimus oxycercus. Next base: position 12,486 of record JAQIXL010001650.1, read on the forward strand.
CTTCTATGACCCGTCTTCACTCACTTCCACTTCATAATACTGACAAGAGAGGGGAGAAGGTCGAGAGACGAGACTCAGAGTTGCATGCCCGTCCTCCAGTGGGAAGAGGGGATGTAGTGAGCAGACGGTGGCTGGGGAGGGCCGTGAAGGGGCGCTGCCGGCTGACTCAACAAGGGAATCGCCGCTGGCGGCGTCTTCTGAGGCGGCTGCGAGCAGCGACAAAGAAGGAAGTTCTGCCAGGAGTGGAGGGTCTTCGTCGAGAAGATCCACATGGCCGTCGACACTCCCACGGCCAAGGACATGACCAGCTTCAGGAGATAGACTTCCCACTAGAAGAGAATTCAACATTCAACAAGGAGACTCACTTGAGGATTCGCGGGTTTCTCGCATCTGCCTCCCTCGACGCCTCCATTCTGTCGACAGGCCAAAGTGCGGGGATGCCAGTCACGCAAGATGAAGTACTCGTAGCCTTCACAGACAACGAGAGTCACGGCGGGGATGATGTAGAGAGCGCAGAAGAGACCCATCTTCAACATGAGCTTCTCGAGACGGGAAGTGTCCGTGCCCTGAACACTCTCCATTCATTGTGAGAAGAAGACGCAACCTTGAGTCGGAAGGAAGTCCTCTCCTTGCACATCGAGGCGAGTCCAGCGACGAGGAAGATGGCGCCGAGAAAGACGAAGACAAGTCGAGGTGCGAGTGAGAAGACGAGCAGAGCTGTGGGATGAGAGTTGCCCACTCCGCAGACTCCTGTCAACTCGGACGCGTCGACCTGAGAATGAGAAGATGAAGAAGGAGAAGTAGAGAACCATGTGAGTGACGAGAGCGAGGACGCATAGCAGAGCAGGCAGACCCCAGGCGGAGACGTGGAGGTAGGGCGAGTAGGCGGCGATCCCTTCAGGCACCCATTTTCGAGCCGCCGCCAAGTACCTTGAAGCGGGCTGTTATCGAACGATAAGAAGATCCATTAAAAAGTCGTTTAGGTGTGAAAAGGGTCGCACCATGTGAAGGTGAAGAGCAGCCACCAAAGAGATGAGGCGAGTGAGAAGTAGTAGGAGAGGAAGAAAGACGCCACACACACGTTGTTGCCTTGAGCCCCCGACTGCACAAGGAAGGACAGAGGAGGCTGCGAGTCGCAAGCTCGCTCCTTCCACGTGAAGATGAGAGAAGCAGCATAGGGCAGGGCGTGGAAGACATAGCAGAGCGAGAGGAAAAACACGGATCTGTTTCTTCTGTCTCTGGGTCAAGAAAAGGTCACCTCTCGGGGAAGCGAAAGCGACCCGTGTCGATGAGGAAGGTGAGGAAGGTGAAGGCGTTGAGCACGAGAGCCGCTATGGCCAGGGTCACACTCCAGGTGCGAGCTCGCTCCTTTTGCTCCATCGAGAACATGGTCGGCGTCTCACAGGGGAAGGCGCAGAGTCCTTGAGGATCCCCTGGATCGAGACTCACGAGGAAGGAGGGACATTCGCCTGTCGACGGCTGCTGGGAGAAGACGGGTGGAGGCAAGGGAGACTCCCTGAAAACAATTCCAGAGAAGAGAGGGAGCTCACAGCTCGGAGTGCTCGTCGGATGGAGGATTCATGCACAAACTCGGAGGTTCGGGGAAACGAGTACAATTCAGGGCCTCGGGCCATTCAATGGAGAACTCGGCGAGGATCTGCATGCAGTCCTTCTTCACCTAAACAAGAGATGGAAGGAGGAAGCGGCGACACCTGCTCGCAGACTGAGCGACACGAGGGCACCGCCTGTGGAGGCACGTCGGGCACATTCGGACACATCGGAGCGAAGACGGAGCAGATGAAGAATTGCAAGTTCCGATGGCATCTCGTCTTAATAAGAGGTCGGAAATGGTCGGAAGAGCCCTGAAAAGGCCTCATCTTGTTAGTGGGGCGGTCTCGGGGGACGAGGAGAAGGCTGAGGGAGAGAGGGAGGAAGGAGACGTACGCTCTGTTCCTGGATGAAAGGGTTAGGATGATAGGTGTAGTTGTAGGGGATGTCCTTGCACAGCTCGATTTCGATCGGTCCGCAGTGTCCCTGAACCCTCTGCACAGAAACACATTACGACGCGCTTTTATGTGACTCGCCGGCAGGCGGCGCCGCCAGGCGAAGCTCGCCTCGACCGACCTCCTCGGCCTTCACACTCCCACGCCACTTACATCGAAGATGGAGGAGAAGACTGTGTGGATGTGGAGAAGGAGGAGGAGGAGGGGAAGGAGGAGTGCAGGGCGATACATGGCGGGCTGAGAGGCACCGCCGTGGATGGCCGTTGAGGGCGGACGAGACGCGAGCCGGCGACTGAAGCGCCGCCCCCTTTCGCCCGCTCGGTCGAAGGGGGAAGGGGGGAAGGGGCCGTGGAGCGGCCGACCCGCTAAAAACACCAATATTTTATCCCTTCCCAAATTTATTACCTCTCATTTCCCTGGTCTCCCTTTCAAACGCTTTTCTCTCACACGATCGAACTCTCTCTCTTTTGGCTTTTATTGGACAAGGAAGAGTGAGGAGAAGAGGAAGAAGAGGCCGAGTTCCATCCTCAGAAGAGACGAAGAGGAAGGGAAGGCGCAGTCCGACTCGTCCACGATCTTCACGCAGTGTCCTCGCAGTCGCGTCCCCCAGAAACTCGAAGGTCTCAGCATCTGCAGAGAGTGGCCTCTCTCGCTCTGTGAAAAATGATGACGGCCGAGCGGCGACGACAAAAAGGTCTTTGACGGCGCCGCCTGCTCGGGCGCCGACTTACGTTGGCGCAGAGCTCGTGGGTGCCTCTGACTCCAAGCAGGGAGAAGGAGGACGAAATCCATGGCCACCAGCCCTCAGCCACCTGTCTCCTCCCTCTCCTTCTTCTGACAAGAGACCTCGAGTTGGGAGAGACGACGACTGCCTTGTCGGACACGATAGAAGAGGGCGATTGAAGAGTCGGCGAGATTCCAGGCGTCGCTCGTCCTCAAAAGGAAATGAGCTGTCGAGCACTTCTCTTGACTGAGAAGAGAGCTTCCTTGAAGGAAAGAAGACTCACCGAACATGGAGCGAGACGAGGGAAGCGAACCATTGAGAGGGACTGCCTTGTCTCTTCCTCTCCTGCATCTCTCTTCTCTCAGAGAGAATCACTCACTTGAGTTGGTTGGAAGAGGAAGACTGAGGAGTGATTGGCCCACGAGGATCGGTACTCTCCCTCCACGTACTCCTCATAACGCACGGAAGATGCAAATCGGAGTGCATACCATTCCGCCTCTTTGAGTGAACACGCGACATAGTCCTGCAGAGAGTGGCGTCGCGAATGGAACTCCTCACGGGGTAGGTGGAGGGGAGGGCCGTGATGGGACAACGCTCGCTACTCTTCCACAACACTCGGTTCGAACTCAAACCCGCGAGATAGGCAGAGAGAGAATGCTGACATTCCTCGTAGACTCCGAAGTCGGGATGAAGACGATAGAGACCTTGGTAGCCCTGAAGACCTTCTTCATTCTCGAGAGAGTGCACTTGGAAGTGGAGATGGCATGTTCTGCCGCCCTTCACGTTCATCCAGGAGATGGCGGTGCTCGGGGCGAGATGCGTGGTGGAGAGACGCGCCGTGTGGAGGTCCTTCGGGGACTTGTTCGACTGGATGCTCATGCAGAAGGAGACCGTGTCAGGAAGGAACTACAAGCGAGGTCAGCCTCATTATTACCGCGATCAGCTGCTCGAAACAAGAGCGAGAACATCTGCGGGCTTCCAGGTGTGGAAGCTGACGAGCAAGTCACGCCTCACCTGCATTGCCCCTCTCGACAGACGGCGCTCGTGCGTGCACAACTCGAGGATCAAGTCTTGAGGAATCTCGGGAGACAAGGAGATGGCGAGGGAGAAGGGAAGCACTAAAGGCGCCCACACTAAGGATTTTTCGGGAGGGTCGTGCGTTTCAGGTGAAATTGGTCGTCTGTCGCAATTTGAGTGAAATAAAACTGAGGGCGAGATTAATATCTGAAATTTTCCTGACCTGTGGATTGGTCGCACTGCCATAGAACTGACCCTCAGGAAAAAGGCGCAATTTTCCTGACCCGCCGATTGGTCGCACTGCGACAGAACTGACCCTCAGGAAAATAGCGCT
>JAQIXL010001651.1:0-16549 GCA_034700245.1 Poikilolaimus oxycercus
GAAATGAGTCGCGGGTTCGAGTCCTCTCAGTGGTTTGTCAACTCCAAATGATCTGTTGCCGCTCCTTGGAAACGCTGCGAGCGTGAAATTTTGTTCATGTGGTCAGTGAAAGTCGCTCTTTCCGGTGGTGTCGAGTTTTCTTGTGAATTCGAGGCGTATCTGGCCTAAAGGCTCATAAGTTGGGTCTGGGAGCGGTGACTAACGGGCTTCCTGGCCACGAGTCTCTTTTGCTCTTCTTCGACGTTGTAGAGCTCGCCGAGAGGATCAAAACGCTATATCACATGTGGGAGTTTCACTTCGATCCGTGCATGTTTCAAAAGAAAGTTGGTAAAACTGCTCCCTACCGTATACTCGTCGGGAGTGGTCCGTTTGAGCCCGTTCAACTCGCATTCGTCTCTGTTCGGTGTGGGCTACAACATATCTAAAAACGACGTCAATCGGAGAACCTCGATTTCCCAGCTTCCGCGCATATACATACCCCATTTTCTGATTCTACCAGAAAATTTGTACTAACAACCGAAATGGAAATCACGGCAATTGGTTCTTTTGAATGTGAGTTAAAATGTTTACAAGATCACTGAGTTGTTGATTGTTGTGAAGATCAATACTACCTTACATGGGAAGGACAGTTTTCGAAAGTGGAGTTAGAAGCTGAAGCTTTGCTCAAAAATACAGTTTTTACGCTGATCCAGTGGTACACTCCGTTTTTGCAGAATGCCTCTGTGTTATGGGTTACGGTAACGCTGAAATTTGGATTTTCGGGCCTTGAGTTTTCAACGGCTTTGTCGAGCTTCAAAGTAAGCGTTTGTAGTGTGGAGGTGGTGATGCAGATACGTAAGGTCAATAGTTCGATATCTAATTTTTACAAAGTTTTTGCGTTCAATTAAATGCACGGCTTTTAACTGGAGCTCTCGTGTGTACATGAAAAGGGATGCTACTTCTGCAAAAGCGTTTGTACGCACATAGTCTGCAAGGTGTCTGCAAATAGTCTGCGCGTGGCTTTCACTGAAAAAGGTGCTTCTAGGTTGTGCTTAGGGCTGAATTTGAGCTTTTCAACGCGTTTCTTACGTTTTCCTCACTTATTATGACCACGGGGGAGACGGGGCACATCCGGGGATCGTCGACGAGCAGGTATGACCTCAAAATCTGCCGAAACCAGCGACAAACACGCTAAACATTGACGTGATTCCTCGATCGCCCCCTCCCGCCCTCACTTCCCCCTCCCCGTTCTCGACCTTCTAGACGACTTTTGTTGTCAAATTACATTTATCTACATTGTACAACAGTACACGAGCATTACCGCCAAGCGCGACAGCCTGAACCAGTTTACAACATGAAAAAAGAGAGGAAAGAAAGCGGCGAAACTTCTCATCCGGCTCCAGCCGGGCAGCGCTCTTTCGGGAGATAATTGTATAGCCGGTTCTTGAGATCCAAATTACCTCGCCGGAGCCCAAAAGCTTCGGGCGAGTCAGTTTGGATCACAAGAACCGCTACTGGCTACCCACTGATCTCCCAAAAGAGCGCCTCGTGGCCTAGCCAGGCTCGCAAGTAAGCTTTCTTTTCTCCCAGCGGGCTCTCCTGGTTGGCAGGCCGCTCCTTCCTGCTTCCTGCTTAAGCTAGCAAGGTCCAGCCGGCTCCCTGGCTAATGCCTGTGCAATTTCTTTCTTGTTTGGGTCAGCGGCAGCGGTGGCGTCACGCGCGGAGGACGAATGAAGCAAGTTCTAGGACGACGTCGGGCGTCCGCGTGCCCGGCTGGAGCCGAATGAGAAGTTTCGTCGCTTTCTTTCCTCTTTTTTCATGTTGTAAACTGGTTCAAGCTGTCGCGCTTGCCGGTAGTGCTCGTGTACTGTTGTACAATGCAGATAAATGTAATATGACAGCAAAAGTGGTCTAGAAGGTCGAGAACGGGGAGGGGAAGCGAGGGCGGGAGGGGGCGAGCGAGAAATCGCGTCGATGTTGTGCAACTTGCAGCAGTATGTAGTCGCAACCGCATTGCATTGCATGCATTCACAACGCAACGAGCCCGCCCAGTACAGGCGTGATCTTTGCACGTCATTGGAGCGTAGATTGTTTGACATCTGAGACGAAGAAGGTGCAGCTCTTTGTCCGAACAACATGACATCAACCATGTTATTTTGAGACTAGAAACCGTACTAACGAAACTAACAGACTAACGGAAAGACTTTTAAAAGTCTCTTTCGAAGCCAAAAACTGATTTCGTTCCTCTTTCTGTCTTCGTAAAGCTCCAACTAACGGCTCTGTTTCTGATTCATTAGTCCCGCCAGCATCTTCAGCAAGCCAAAAACATCATTAAAAACAAGAGCAAAAAGATTGGTCACCGGAGGAATCAAACCTTTCACTAAAAATTTGCGGACAATTCTGGTTCATGACTAAAAATCCCAGACAAATTTGGCTAAAATCGTGTTTTATTCGGTTGCTAAACTTCTTCAACATTTCATCGGGCAAGTATGGTATCATTAGAACCAGCATTAAAAGCTATACAAGTGTGCACAGTTTCAGCCCGATCGGGCTTACTCTGTTCGAAAAAAGCCGAAATTGTAACATTGTAACATTGACAGGATCGGTTATTCATCGTCTTAGTAATAAAAGATTACGCCAACGTTTGACGCTTTCCAGGTATAAAAGTTTTTGAACTCTGATGTCCTGACATCGGACACCATAGCCGCAATTCTCTGCTGTTGCCACAAGCACGTAGCCAGGACGCTGTTTATTGTGGGCGAGGAAAGGTTTTGGACTGGCCAACTGACAAAGACGATGTTTTTTGCCTCGCCGATATTTCATTGGCGACGTTTTCCCGTAACTATAGCATGGCAGGAGAGCAACTATTTAATTGTATTTTCGGTTCTCATAATCCTAAAAAGTAGTCACAAAACACGTTGAATGCCAAGACTTTGGTGAAGTCGAATCGAAGTGAGAGCTTGAGTATAGCTGGGTGGAAGGTCGGCCTCGAACTGTGAACCGACAGTTGATTGAGGAATAAAAGAGCGAGTGGAAGGATATTGACGAATTTCGTCAACAACCATTTCGTAGTCCGGTGGAGTCTCTTCAACTGCTCGTGAACGGCGAGTTGTCTGAACTGGCTCCGATGGTCTAATATGTGCGTAGAATGTTGAGAAGAGCGATAAAAACTTACAGCTTTGGTCGCAAGATGAAGTAGCCTATAGCAAACGGGCACAAACTTAGAAACAGCAGAGCGACGCTGAGACATAAAAACGTCTTGGCCGTCGCTGCAACGGCTACTAGCAAAAGCAATGAAGAAAGCCGGAAGAGAGTCACCTTTTGCGTCACAAAAGAATCTAGGGTTTGGTTCTTCTTCTTCGGTCGTTTGTACTGCTGTTGCGTTCCACCTTGCACATCCTAGCAGAGGCTCGCGCAAAAGCTGCGGCATGGTTGCAACACCAAAGAATGACCAACTCAGGTAGAAACTCTGCAAAAACCGAAGAGTAAATTCACTCCAAAAATCCCCACCAACACGAGGAAGATTGGTGCCAGAAAGTTGTTCCTCTTAATATAATGAATGAGCACGTAACAGATAATGGGCGTAAAAACGGCTGCAGCTAACAGTAACAACCGAATAACCGTCAGAACCTCTAAAATTGGCGTTGGCTCAAAGCGTGCGATGCAACCTCGTGAAATGAAAATCTCAATGGATCTCATGTAACAAAACTGGGCCATTGAGACACCACAAGTAAGCATCATCCAGAGACAAACAATGCACTCAAGCCGCTGAATAGGAATAATTTGTTTGCAGCAACCTTCCAACCTGTAGAGTAAAGGAACAAAATCTAGTTGCGAGAGCAGGCGATGATCCTCCTAACATTGCGAAGGGCAGTTGGGCGAAGAACGTATGGAAAGAGAGAGAGAGAGGGAGGGTGGCTCGTACTCCCGCCCTTTCAGGTTTGAGGTTATTGGTCGGAATGTGCGTGCCCCGGCCAAGTCCCTATATTTGCTCTTCTCCCGGTTTCCCTGTTCATCGTTGTACAATGCATTTTTGCTTGCTGGGTTCATTTTGCAACCCAAAACTAAGTGGAACAAATGGGCAATTATCGTAGCCGCTTGCAAGACTTCAACCACTTTTGGTGCATGAGGGGTAAAGGTTTTGCCGTAAAATGCCCGCTCTCCTTTTCTTTGCGTCACCAGGCTCTTCTTGCGCCTGCACAAATGTGGTCTTTGCGCGTCAGATGGGCACTGATTGCGTCTCGCTAGCTGAGAAGCGAAGGTGTTTGAAACATAACAAACAGGCGCAAATAAGCGCGTCACGTTTGAGGCTCACCTGGAAGAAATCGGTCTGGCCCTTGGAGGATTTGGCGCGGCTCATTGTCAGGCTACCATTCCCAGCGCTGGTGCTTAAGAAGAACCGACAAAGAAGAGACGATCGTTAAGCACAAAGCGAGGAAGAAGCATGGGCGAAGCATTCCTGGAAGACCTTGGAGAGAACGAACTCGTTTTTGTCGTTTTATAGATCCATGGAGACGGCTTCAAAAGGAACTTGCTGGCCAAATTCGAAGACAATCAGCCGCCGTTGCAAACCCCATTACGAGCGCGTGATATGCTCGTGATATATCACGAGGATATCATGATATGCTCGTAATTACTTCATAATTATTACGAGCTCGCAATACCAGGTTTGCTACGGCGGCAGGCTTTTGTGAATTTTTCTGTAATAAGGCAAATGTTTTCCAATTCGAAAGAATTGGGCTTATTTATATGCGTGTGACAACCGTTGTGGTATTAATAACAAATTGGAATAGATGCTAATAGGCAAACAAAATCTTTATTCACATAGAAAACGCCTTTTGTTGTAAATACAGGCTAGTGTTATGTCGGTTATGGTAATCTAACTACCATTTGAGAATCCTTGTGATGGTCCACGACGCTTGATGGCGAATAAGCCACTTGCGAGATTCAGCGAAAATCCAAAGCACAACTCCAACTCCAAGTGGGAAAACCCAGACGAGAGGCGGCGGTGGTTGAGCACCCAAGATAGCATTCAAGCCTGGGGTGTATACAAGCAGGCAGAGCAGAAGGACTTCGATTGTTGTGCCGAACCACATCATCTACAAGACTGCTCTGGCTCTTTTAAATCATTACCATGTTGGCGACTCCGTGCCGGAAGATGGAGACACGACGCGTCGAAACCACCCAAACATGGAAGAACTGCAAGTAACGGATTTCTTTCTTTCTGGTGGCCAACCTGTGACATGACAATAGTTATGTGATAACCAGCAGCGGCTTGAGCAGCAATGTCAATCTGTTCTTCAGGAGTGAAGCTCTTGTTTGTGCTCGTCACAAATGTTTTATTGTGATTTTCGGCCTGTAATAAACAATATGAAAACTTCTTATAAGACGTTGCTCGAGAGAATAGCGAATTCCGTAAGGAAGGTCGGAACATTCGACTTTCAACTTTATGAGGTGAGTATGAGGTCTAGGGCAACTTTTCGCGCTAATTCTAACGCGCTAGGTCCCAACAGCTTAAAGTTGCAATTTCTACAGTAACCCGTGATCGCGAAACCGAAAAGATCCTTTTTTGAGGGTCCTCGTTCTCGCGTTCCTTCCAACCAATTTCGGTCATCTTTTTAGCATTCGATTTGTCTCGAGGAGCTGAGCAACTTTGTAGAACATCTGAGCTGTCAAACTCCATCTTGGATGCCAAAGTAGCGAAAACACGTTTTTGAGATCTGATTTACATGCCTTCGTCTAAGACCCCGGCAAAGGCGGTCGACGAAACCTAGCTAGAAAGATTCGCCGTCAAATTCTACGTCGAATGGTACCCAGAAAGTTCAGAAAAGTCCAGTCCATCGACGACAAAGACGCCCTCGGAAGCAAAAGCGAGGGAAATTTTTGCAATCAGTTTCATTCAGCTGACTGTTTCTCATGAAACTGAATAATCGATCGAAATGAGTTTTGTTAAATTGACTGATGTAATTAGAGTTGAAACAGTCAACTGAATGGACTTTTGTGAACTTTCTGGGTACCATTCGACGTAGAATTTGACGGCGAATCTTTCCAGCTAGGTTTCGTCGACCGCCTACACAGGGGTCTTGACGAAAACATGTAAATCAGATCTCAAAAACGTGTTTTCGCTACTTTGGCATCCAAGATGGATTTTGACAGCTCAGATGTTCTACAAAGTTGCTTAGCTATTCAAGACAAATCGAAAGCTAAAAAGATGACTGAAATTGGTTGGAAGGAACGCCAGAACGAGCACCCTCAAAAAAGGATCTTTTCAGTTTCTCGATCACGGGTTACTGTAGAAAATTCAACTTTAAGCTGTTGGGACCTAACGCGTTAGAATCAGCGTGAAAATTTGTGCTAGATCTCATACTCACCTCAAAAAGTTGAAAATCGAATGTTCTGGTCGATTCTCAATCCTCTCGGACAACGTCTCTTATTTACCGTGAAGTAACCATCCGTCGATGAGCCGATGAGATCTCCAAGAGGAATTTCGTGATGTAAGTACACATAGCAATAAGTGAACATGCATCCAATACTAATGAAGGTAGCCGCGAAGACGTATGAGTAAGCCAGAAGTCCTTTACTCACCTAAACAATGGCGCGCAGTACATTGGAAACTGTCTGCTTTACCAGGCGCGTGGACTTTTTTCGTGGTGCCTTGCACATGATGTCTTTTTCAGGGCGCTCGTAGGCTAATGACACCGAAGGCGGTAGTTCAGTCAGCAAATCGATGGAAAAGATCTAAACCATCCAAACGGGAAACAATCAGTAAAACCTGGAGAGGTGTGAGGCCCATGGGGAAACCGAGGATGAAGTTCAAGAGAATGGGAACCATTTCAGGGAAGAGATGAGTGAGAGCGTAGGCAATCGTCTTTCGCAAGTTGTCGAAAAGAAGACGGCCTTCTCGAATGCCTTTGACAATTGTCGCAAAGTTGTCGTCCATCAGAACAATGTCAGCTGCCTGCTTGGCCACGTCCGAGCCTGAACTGATTCTGTAGAAAGCAAACGCCGAACCGCAGATGCCCATTGCCACGCCGATGTCGGATCGCTTCAAAGCCGGGGCGTCGTTGACTCCGTCGCCAGTGACGGCGACTATCTCTCCACGAGACTGACATTGTTCCACAATCATCAACTTTTGTTCTGGTGTTGTTCTATTTTGGTTTGAAGATACAGGCTGGCTGTAGCATACCTCGCAAACACAATGTATGGATGCTCGAGGAGGTCGTCCCAGTCCGCAGCCGTCATACTGTTAAGATCCTGTCCATGCACGACGGCCCAGTCGGGGAGCTCGGCCACTTCGTGAACTACTTTGACGTATCCGTGAGGCTGCTTAATAACCTAGAAAGAAGAGGAAAGTGGAAAATCAATGGAAAATGCCTTTTCCGATCCGCCAATGAGACCAATTTGTCGTCCAATAGCTGCCGCTGTGCTCGGATGGTCTCCCGTGACCATGTAGACCTTGATGCCAGCATCCTTGCACTGCTTGATGGCCATTGCCGTGTCATCCCTGAGAGAATAGTCAGAGGATGTCAAACAGACTTTGGAGGGTCCATAATGGCCGACATGCCGAGGAAGGTCCATCCTTTCATCGGGAAGTTGTTTTTCTTCATATCAAACTTGCAGTTGGCCGGCCCGCGGAATCGCTTTTGAGCCATACCAATGACCCTGCAGCCATCGTCGCCGAACTTTTGATACGCCGTCTGAAATTTGAAGTGAGACGGAAGCACGGAAACCTGAAAGGATTCCATCAGGTCCTCATTCAGCTGGACGTCGGCACCCTCAATACTCAACGACTTGCACATCGTGATAAGGACTTCGGGAGCACCTTTCACCATCAGCCAGTAATCCCATTCGTTCTAAATATGCTTCGTGCTTCAAATTGGCTAATAATTCACTCCATCGGCGCTCTCGCCGTCACCGTGGCCCGTGCTGGTGTCCTTGCAGATGACAAGGGCCCATTTTCTTGTCGAGTTGAATGGGATTTCGAAGATGGGCTGAACACGCGATTAGTCCGTCCCAACCACTCTGTAACCTGGTATTTCTGACGAATGCCATTCACTTTTACATGCTGGCAAGCAAAGCGCAGGAGTGCCACTTCGGAAGGGTTGCCGACAAAACTTAACTCATTGACTACGGTAGTGGGTAGACCTGGACGCTTTCGTCTGCAAACGATTCCCTTTTCTGTCTTTCAGTCCCCCTTTACACAGTGAGCGCATTCGAAGTTGTAGTGTTCTCGGCGTCGGAGCTAAGGCTGCGGGTGGGAGGAGTGGTGCGTCGAGCGGGAACCCGATGTCGCGTGGTGTGTACCGTCTGCTGCGAGTGCATCTGGGCTCGGTTGCAGACGACGCAGACCGTCAGAAGATCTGGAAGCGGGTCCTCCATCCCGTCATGTCGCTTCGCACGCGTCGTCTTTTGCGTCAAATGAGCCAAATCTGAAGAATAAGCGCAGAGAATGACAATCTACCGCTGAGGTACTTCTCGTTATACCACAAGTCGACGACCGTCATGTTGTTCTTCGTGATGGTGCCAGTCTTGTCAGACGCGATTACGGTCGCAGCACCGAATGTCTCAATAATGTCGAGTTTTTTTATGAAGGCGTTCTCCTCGGCCATGCGACGGGCGATCACCGTAAGCTGCGAAGTGACCGTTGCGGGAAGTCCTGAGCGATCGTTTGTTAATTAAACCGCCTGCCTTGAGGGACATTGGCGCAGATGACGGCGATGAAGCCGGCAATGAAAAGGTGCATCACGTTGTTGAAGTGATTGACAAAGCAGCCGGTAAGGAAGATCACGACGGCCATCACAAGCGCCAACACGGTGATAAAGCGAACGAATCTGAAAGCGTCGTCATCTAGAAGCTGAGACAATCTTGCGATTTCCTTCTCCAACGTTGATTGTTGGTTTTCTTGATTCGTCGTTAAAGCAGCAATCTGTCCGATAATCTAAAACCCGACAGTATCAATCAAGTGCATCATTCCCATTCAACTATACCAAGTATGGCCTTTTTCTTTGTTCTCATATCCCGCAAACAACGTTACCGTATTCTCTCCCGTTCGAATTACAATGCCAAGTCCCTCGCCGTCGACACAAAAGGAGCCGTTGAAGGCGATGTTGTAAGCCTCAAAGACCTTCGCGGGAGCTTGCACCGGGTTTGCATGGTATTCAAAGGGCTCCGCCTCACCCGTGATGGATGACGTCTCCAATTTCACATCCGACGATTTCTGAAGGCATTTGCCAAATCAGCAAACAAACGATGAGGCGAAGGTCGGCGGGCACTTTTCCACCACTCCTAACGACGACGATATCACCGAGAACGATGTTCGCTGGCTGGATCTTCTGCTCGATGCCGTCCCGGATCACATTACATTCGGTTGGCAGAAGCGTCGCGAAACCACGCACTACCTGCAGGCAATCTGTCATTTTCGCAGCTGATTCTTCCCCAACAACTTAGTTAGAATTTCCGCTCGTTTTCAGCACGCACAGTCACTTTCTACGACAATGTTGCGGGAGCCCGCTGACGTCGCACAACTACATCAGACGTCAACTATCGTAAATGTGCTGCCAGGTTTCACCATCTTCAGAGTCCAAAATGTTCTCTGAATTTCCGCGGCCATAACGACGGCAATAAGGGTGGGGGAGGGGGAAGAGTCGAAGTCACGTCATTTTTATGGTCTTGCGCATGGCGCTTCGAAGAGACCCGTCGCCCCGAAACATCCACTCACAACTGCAGAACTTGTCAGAACTGCATGAAAAAGCACGCGAGTTTTGCATTTCAATCTTTTGTTTACAAAGAGAGACGAAACTCACCGAGCGACCGCTTTTTTCTTGCCAGAACTCAACAACTGCCATGCCGAGGACGATCGTTACAAGCGCCACACCGGCAAACAGATTGATCTTCTCACTGAAAGCTATGCTGATTAGTATCTAGGGATAGAGCATTTTTAAAAAAGAGAAGGAACGTACGTTGGATCGAGGATGTAGGTGAAGAAGCACAGTGCTGCTGCGCCGAGGAGAAGCATCCACATGCCGTTGAGGAACTGATGGAAGAACATCTCTAAGTCGCTTTTCTCTCGAGGCGGTTTGAGTGCATTTAGTCCATTCTCCTGTAAACAGTTTTTAGTCAAGAAACTAGCAAGAACGACAAAAATCAAAAGCAACGAACAGCTAGAAGGCGAGAGGCATCAGGCCCCTTGAGACCGGTTGACTTTGAAGGGTCCGTGGCATCAATTCCGGAATTGGGAAATCGTTTTGCTAGTTGATCCAAAGACAAGTATTGTTCGTTGAAAGATCTAAAGATGCTTTTCATTGCCAATACAACACTCCTACTAAAAAGATACACGTGGAAAAAACGAAATGGTCTTACTCGCTAAGATCCTGCTTTCGATCGATCGGGCTGACAGCATCAGCTCGTGCGCAACGGAAGAGTCTTCGCAGGACGTTCATCTCGTTGAGACTCTAGATGCTCACTGTTTCTCGTTGATGCTTTTAAGAAGGAAACCCACCAGCGCCGCCTCTGCCGATGAACTAACGACGTTTGCGACCCCTTGAAGTGTCCTAGCAGCAAGTTTCCGCAAGTGATATTGCCCTGAAATGAGCCGCTCTTTGCTGATAAGCACAACACGCACCAAGCACGATCAAACTCGTTTCGGCTTTCACTGGTTCTAGTATCGCCACTGAGAAGTTGAATCTTTTCTGGCTGAACATGCCGCGCAGCGCGAAGTTTGGTTTGGACACTTCTTCCAAGTCTACTTTTGGCCGTTACTTAGGTTTTTCTCTGGCATTTGGGCAAATTCAAAAACCCACCTGTAGCTCTCGACAAGGCGCACAACAGCTCCAAAAATCACAGCAAAAGCTTAACTAGTCTAGAAGTTAAGATGAAATTTACTGTGTCGAGAATGTTGGTGTCCGTCTGTGAGTCTATATGTCGCCTAGAGTTTAGGGACTTTTTCTGCACCTTTTCGAAATCTAAAAACACCCTCAGAAAGCTTGAATGGTAGGGATGATGCGCCCGTTTTCAGCTCGGTCTCTAAGCGCATCTACTCTCATACGAAAGACGCTCCTGTATACGTATACTGCAGCTCCTATAGGTGCAGAAAGTTCCACGTAGATCTGGTTTCATTGTTTGCGCAAATACAATGCCGATTTGACCCACTGGCCGCTATAGAAAAGCTGCATCGCTTTCGATGGCATGATTGTAATGTAAAAGTAATGAGGAAGTAATGAAGAATAAATTAGAAAACAGCATGATTTCAGGTGTTTGCTCATTGTCAGTTTCACCTGCATATTTAAAGTGCGACCTGAGTGACTTTGATGACATCCGTCTTAACAAAGACAAGTATGAGAGTTTTTTGAAAATGACCAAATTTGCGGCACAGCTTTCGCATCGCGTTGTTTGGACTCCTTAGCTAAGCATTTTTTGAAGTTCAGTATGCCATCTAGTAGCTCTTTTGAAGCTTTACACAACTCAAATGTTGTTGGTTTCATCAGGCTTAAAAGACGGGTCTGAACGACCAAAAATAGATCAGTTGTCCTAGACGATTTTATTTGCGCCTCCTGGAAATACGTTTAAAAAATTCTCAAAACTGGTCAGGATAGGGAGAAATCGGACCATCGGCTTGAAGCGTTAGATTGTTCGAGGAACATGCGCCCAGCTAGAACGAAAATCCTCGGAAATTCCGATGCTCCTCTTTACGAAAAAGGGCCCTCCTCGACCGGCTTCGTCACGGAGTATTGCCCGTGTAACCTTCGGATTTTTTTTTGCAAACTACTTGGAAGGAACGTGGGATGATGGAAAAAGAAAGAAAGCTCATCGGAAAAGGCAGTTTTCACCATGATGTCTCTATGGGAAGATAGAAGAGCGCCGTTCTCGCACAAGAAAAATGCTTGATGAGCCAAAACTAGTTTCCTATCATAATCGTTCTTTCACAAATCGGTTTCATGCTTTCTATAAATTGCGCAAAAAGGACTTCCGCGGGCTCCCGCAGAGAGCGCCTCAAGGCGCGAAAATTCACGTGCTTTATGGGCCGACTATTCTGCTGAAGCGTGAAACCGTTAAGTGACTGAGGTGTTGTATTGTTCTGAATTGATGCACTAAAGTGCGTATATCCGGCGCCACTACGCGGCAATTGGGAGGCTACATATTGTATAAGGACCAATTTCGTTCGACTGTTTCCCTCGTAGTGGCGCCGGGGTTTGGTCAGGGAGCTGGGTCACAAAAAGATGGCCTAAAATGGGCTACTGTGGAAAACCGAGGGGTTTGGTCGCCTGTGCGAAGGCTCTACTTTCATCCAATTAACTTTGAATTGCTCAAAAAGTTTGACGATTGCGTTTCGTCCCACCTTGAAACTTTAAGTTCATTCAGTTATTTCTTTATGCTCAAACGGCAACTTTACTCTAGCTCAAACTTGAAGTCAATAATTGACGCCATTTTCATCCTTAAGATTTCAGGAGAATGGACCTGAAGAGACTCTTTGGTCTTTAGAGAGAACGAGTGTTAAGAGTCGTTCTCTGTAAGATTGAAGCACCCCCTGGTACAATTTTTTTTCAAAAGCTTTTTTTTCGGTTCTTTTTACATATTTATGGGGGCCGGACCCTGGGAAGCCCGAACAACCAAAAATCTCTGCGGGTTACGGTAGTTTCTTCGAGAAACGTTATTTGCCCATTTGTCCCATGGGTGAATTCATTTTCAAAAGGAGCGACAGCCTTTGAGAACAGGTATCCAGCAGCCGAGAGAGTTGTGCACCTTCTTCGAGCACCGCCTAGCTTCACACTCTTTCCGCCTCGAGTGCAGCTACATTTACTTCGAATCAACAACGGAAAGAGTGCATACCTTCAAGGTCTTTGAAGACGCCTCAAACGTAGAAAGTGCGAATGGCTGAAAAGTCTTTCGGCGCCAAAATTTATGACATGCGCATATACGACTTTGTTTTAGGAAATGAAAAACCAACAAAGTCACCTTTGGAGCTAGTAGCTTTAAGCCCGATAAGTGGATGCCTTAGAAAACGAAAACAACTCTGATGGAAGAGGCTATAGAGCTTCTAAATATGATGAACAAGAAATGGAAAGGGGAGCGTTCAGTGAGCAACGGAAAAGTGTTGAGTCCACGATTTGCCCCGCTCCTCCCAGACAAAGTTTGCTTCATGGTTTCATCCTTTGTTTCACTATTGCAGTATTCAGTATCAGACAACGAATCGACACTTTCGCCTTCCGTGCTTTCCTTCTACCACGACGAAACTGAGTAACAAGTGGCATCCATTTCCAAGGGAAATGTCGGAGAACAGTCGACGCTTCCCCGTCGATGCGCACCCTCATAAAAAAAACGTGAATGTGACAGTTACGAGGCGCTATTCTCTCTCACCGCCTGCTCAAACGTGGTCTTTGTGCGTCAGAGGAGCACAGTTCACGCGTCTGGTTGGGGGAGGAGGTGTTTGGGACATAACAAAACAGGCCTCCACGTCATTGTCTAGTGTTACATAACTTACAAGGCATCAAAGACTTTTCGACTTTTAGTTATTCGAAGACTCAGGACTCGGGGATGCAAACAGAGAAAGGATGATCGAGATAATAATGGAGGTGCAGTGCTTCTGTAATCCCTGTGGAAAATCATTCGTTTAGTTGTCAGGAGCACGAGCGACGGTCGATGGAGCGCTGAAAGTGCTGGGCAAGATGAATATTCTTGGAATGGAGGGCAAACTCCTGATGTTACAAGTCGCGTGGAGATTATATTCAGACGACTAGCTGGGTCTATGGCCCTGCGGCAGCCGCGGCCTTCGGCCGCGCCTGCCTCCGGGCACACTCGCCGCCTCCGGCGGCTCCACTAACGTTTACTCCCGACTCACACCAGAGACACAAGGCTTAAATCAACAAACTAACGCGCGCGACGCGAAATTCGCGCGCAAAATCGGCGCTCTGTAGTGTAAAAATGGAAATTTAGGGACTTTGTGCTTCGATCTTTGCTGTTACACAGTTTTTGCTATAGAAACATCTCCCCCCCCCCATTTCTTCTAAAGGGTGAGGACTATCACAGCGCTTTTCCCCGAGCAAAATCATGACCTTCGCACGCGCGGCTTCACCTTCCTCGAGCCAGAACAAATTAACTATTTTCACAAAAAGCAAGATACGCACGTGTTTCATGCCGTGCAGAGCATTTCAGGCATTGGCGATTGAGAAGACATCGGTTTCGACTTCGCCAACTACCGCCGACTGCCGAAACACGATCGATATGAAGCGCTTTGGGCGCGCACTGAACTGATTGCTTCCAATACTACGGATGACAAGTATGTTTGTATTACTGTTTTTTGCTCTCCGATGTGAAACAGATTCAATTCAATGTGTTATCTGGTTTCAGCGACGTTTGAAGCGCTTCACCTTGCTTTCGGTGCTTGCTTCAACCAACCATGTTCTCGCCAACCATGTTCACCACTGTCACGGGTTGGCCGTCCTGGGGCCAGTCACCACTGTGGTTCTGTCGCCGGGCCTATTCACCCCGCTCATCCTCAACCTAGCTTTCCTTAGCCCTTATGTTATGTCTGTCGGCATTCCCTTCATCATCTCTCACTATCTTCTCTTTCCGTATGTCATATCTCCTCTCGCAATGGCGCCCTTCATCCTGAATCCTTACTGCGTTGCGCCGAACGTGATCTACCCGTACGTGCTCTCGCCACTGATTTTGAGTCCACTTGTCCTGTGCCCAGACGTCGTCTCACCGATGGTCCTTGGCGGTGCGATCCTCTCGCCTTCGGCTTTGTCGCCCTCTGTTCTCACTAAGAACTTTCTGATGGCTGCGGTGCCTTCATCGAGTTTCTTATCGTGAAGATTAGAGGCAGTAAATTTCTGAAAAAAATGGCTTCTGTAATTGTTGAAATTGGACATAATGAATCGTGGTTTTTGGCCGAGATATTAGCGACTGTAGAATGTCGTTCTTCTACATTTTTCCTTCCACCTATATCTTACTGTAAGTCTAGCCGAAGGGAAGTGCTCACGTGAGCCACTTCGAAGACAATAAATTGTCTGTCAGTGGGCCTGAAGTAGACGGCAAGTGAGAAGGGAGAGGGTCGCAACAGCAAACCATCGAGGGACGTTCGAAGAAGAACGATTGCCGGTGATCACACATCAAGGCTGTCTCTGCACGCTGAAAAAAATCAATGATCCGGGTGGCGTGATGTCTCACTATGGCTGTACTGCAAGTCGTTGGCAATCTTCAAGCCGGAGGATACAGATTCGGAGGATACAGCTTTCAAAATCCTTTTTACTATATATGAGGCGTTGTATGAGAGGCCCGAGAATAGCTTGGCACATGCAATTTTTGACTTTTTGAGCTGAGTATGAGGTCTAGAGCAACTTTTTGCGTAGATCACGATGGTGACACTTAGAAAATGCAAAAGTTCAGAAAAACTACCGTAACCCAAATTTCGAAATCTGAAGAGGTCAAATTTTGAGATTGCCGTTTGTCGCACCGGATCCATCCTTTTTCGACGATCTTTTTTGTATTCGAACCGGCATGGGACGGAGAACAACTTCCCAGAACATTGTAGCTCGAGAAAGTGCGAAAAAATGGCCTCGTTGGCAAAAATGTGATTTTTCGACCCCCATTTTTTCCATATTTTTGGCCATTTAGGCCCCAAAATGGGGGCGCTCTGACGAACGGCGCATATCAGAAGAAAGCCCGTTTAATTCTCTATCGAATGGTGTATAACACTTTGAGAAACGAGGAGCCGCCGGTACTAGCTCAATTCAATCGAAGTACAAGATGAGGGGGCGCGGCGGCCGCCGAGCCAAGGATGAGCAGAACTTCTAGAGAAAGCTCATCGTTGCGCAGTGGCAAATGTCTTCATCTGTCTTTATAACACCCTGGTTCAATTCTCAAGCCAATTTTGAGCGATTTCGCCCTTTTACCTGTCGTCACGCCGTCTATTAAAGCTCCAACTAGAATGTTGTTCTCCCTGCTACTCTCGCGTTATCCGTGCTTTGCCAAGCTATGTATGTAGGGAGGGGCAACACGCTAACGGGGCTTCAGAGTGCCTTGAACGAGTGCTGCTGCGCCCACAAACGACGTCGCAATGAACTGCGGGACATTATCCTGTCATCCAAGAGAGTATATATACATAAGTTACAATCCGTTCGCTTTCCTTCAATCTCCGAGCTAATATATTTGATTACCCATGAAAATGATGCACAATACATCGGCAGAAGTCAGTCTTCTGTGGGCCGGACCAGCCAGAGGACGTCTCTGTGAGATTAAAATAAGGCAAACTCCTCACGCTCCACGCCGAACGCGTGAGTAGCAGGGAGAACAACATCCTAGTTGGAGCTTTAACAGACGGCGTGAGGCGACAGGTAAAAGGGCGAAATCGCTCAAAATTGGCTTGAGAATTGAACCAGGGTGTTATAAAGACAAATGAAGACATTTGCCACTGCGCAACGATGAGCTTTCTCTAGAAGGTCTGCTCATCCTTGGCTCGGCAGCCGCCGCGCCCCCTCATCTTGTACTTCGATTGAAATGAGCTAGTACCGGCGGCTCCTCGTTTCTCAAAGTGTTATATACCATTCGATAGAGAATTAAACGGGCTTTCTTT
>JAQIXL010001652.1:0-16545 GCA_034700245.1 Poikilolaimus oxycercus
AGCCCAGTTTAACGGCGCTGCAAGGCTCGTGGGTCTGCAAACAAAAGAGGGTTTCCGGGAACAGGACACTGGCTTTCAGTTGGTCTTTGTGCCGGTAGACCGGATGCACAATAGGTTCACCCGAAAACCCACTCGAACTAAGTCGGCTTAGAACGCCCTTGTAGAGGAAGCGCGCGTCTGGCACTTTATGCATTTCCAAGCGTCAAACCAAAGATTGTTCAGCAGTTTCTGGCCCCTCTCTCTTCTCTGTTCTTCTTCTCGTAACGGGATGGGGATTACGATGCAAGATTAGAGTCGTCTAATGAGGTGTCGAGTGGGGGTGGTGGAGGTTTTTGAGTGGCCGTGATTAGAAAGCGCGACGATGCCGACGATGCAAGATTAGTGTTGCGAGAGACGCGCGTGTCCAGCTCGCTCCCCTCTTCCCGACGACGATAGCGTCTCGAAACGACGTCCTCGCACTCTTAGTTGCTTGCGGGTCACTTCGCCTTTCCTTTCTCTCTACTTGGCGGCTTGAAGGCAAGAGGCGAACGCTCGCTCGTTTGCCTCCGTTGGGCGGCGCGCCAGTCCCTCTTTCTCCCCTTCGCTCTTTTTCACTCGCTAGGAGAAGAATATAAGAGGCCGGGCCTTCAGTGTCGCGCCATCGTTCGCTCGAAGGATTCTGTTCCTCTTCCTGTCCAAATCTCCGTCTTCCTTGTCCGCCCCTCTTTCGTCCTCTTTAGGGCAATCAAATTCTTCTTCGCTCTTCGTTCTCGGATTGTTGAATGTGTGACATGCCGTGACACCTCCTCTTCCTCCTCCTCCACCCTTGTATTTACATTGGCCAGCTCGGCGTTGCTCGTTGATGCGTGCACTTTCACCTTCCAGACTTCCTCTCTGCAGCTTCGATCCGTGAATAATCTTGCTGAATTGTTGGTCTTGCGCCGTGCTTCCAGTAAGTCTCGAGTGTCACGTGCACCTAAACGTTCCCCTTTCCGCGTTTTTATTGGCACTCAAACACTCAAATGCTGTACTTGTACACGCGTAGGCTAAGACTAAGCGGGATTCGGGAGTTCGCTAACTCCCTGACGTTGTGGCCGTCTGTGGGCGCTGCTAAATCCGGCACTTTGCGCCGACATGGGGGGCTAGGTCGATCACGAAATAATTCTTCCCCAGGGAACAAAGCACATCTTTTGAGGTTCCAAAAAAGAGGGTGCTGAAGGATGTTCCATCTCTGTCGGCTGGCTGGGACCTCCGGCACAAATTCCTAATTGGAATTCACGGTTGTAGAAGCTTCATCAGGGAAAAAAGAAAGAGAAAGCCAGTAAGCATGTTTCGCATTCAAAGTATTTGGCCCCGGCTGTCGATGGGGGTCAACACGAGCAGTGGCGCTTCTCTCTGGAACATCCGGGGAAAGTGGGAGAACAAACGAAAGACTTATTTGAGGTGCGGATGACGGGAAGGGAAGAAGAAGGGCGACTCGTTGGCACGTGCAATGATGTGTTTAAGGAGTGTGATGCAGATGCCCTGCCTCGTCAGCCACCTCTGAAGAATTGGAATTGAAAGGGCGGCGTTCGTGGAATTTGCAAGAAGGTGGTGGGCCGCGAAGAGGAGGACAGCGAGGTCGATGGGAAGGATGGCCAGATGGACGCGAAGAGGGAGGAGGTCGTCGGAGCGTGGGCA
Source organism: Poikilolaimus oxycercus (assembly GCA_034700245.1). Taxonomy (NCBI): domain Eukaryota; kingdom Metazoa; phylum Nematoda; class Chromadorea; order Rhabditida; family Rhabditidae; genus Poikilolaimus; species Poikilolaimus oxycercus. The sequence continues at coordinate 1,660 of JAQIXL010001652.1, forward strand.
CACGCACACGTCTTACAGGCCTCCATTTTCATTCAATGGGAGGGCCACACGCTCACACATCAGAATGGGAGCTCCTGGAGAAGGCTCGAAACGTCAATGAACGCGTTGATGGCGCCGCCGCGCGGCCCTCGTTTTGTGGTGATTTCATTTTTGCGTTAGACAGCTCGAAACAACGAGGGGAGAGAGCGGCGAGTTCAACGAGAACAAAAGCCACCACGAGGCTCGTGGATGCCACTTAACGGCTCCGACGTTGCTGGATGGAATGCGATTTCTCCTCTCCTTTTCCCCTTTCTCCTTTCCGCTCCTCCGGTATCTCTTGACTATCCATTCGTAGAAGAGAAGAGCGGGGTTCATTGTGCTCAAGACGGCGACCAGAGGCGAATGCCACATGCGCATCTCATTGGTTCCTTAGCAAGAGAGGAGTGGTTCCGGGTTACGCATCATTCGCGCACATCTCCATTCCTTCGTCTCTTCTCCTCCCTCTCTCTTCCAGCTTCCCCTCCTTCTTCTTCGTACGTCTTACACACAACGCACATTTATTCGTTGCGCGAAAGCCTCAGTTGCGCATTCTCGCGAGGACACACTTATGCACACGTGAGATTTCCCGGAATCGCGCGTGGAAGAAGGGCGAGCCGGGCATTCCAGGTCGTGGCAGACCTCGAGTTCAGTCCTCGCTGCCGATTGAGGGGTCCAAGCAGTTCTGGACCATTCATCAACAATCGACAAACATATGACTCGGTCATAATTCCTTAGTGCAAGTGCATTCACGCAGATTTTCTTCGTTCGACGCCCTCGATGCGTCTGGGATGCGCTCGAGCATTGCTTTCCATGCGATTGTTGTGCTGGAGCGTGTAGAAGGCATTCTCCCTCCTCCACATAGCGCTTTGCCCACACATCCCCTAAACTTGTTTTCCAGAAACTTGCCAACAACTCGGGCTTTGATTGGTTCCCCTTTGAAGGTGCAGCGGCACGCCATGGACTGAACGCTTTGAAATTGCAGACTTTTTCTTCACTCTCCTGGCGTAAGATTGAGAGCTCAAAGTTTGTTGCAGTGTCCTTTTCGAAGTTGAAATTGGTTCTTCTGACCAAGGAACGTCGAGAGCAAGAGATTGCTCATCTCGCAAAGCGTGGGTTTTCCATGAGTTCCGCAGTTTGCTTATCCATCTTCATCCCAACTTCCTAGACTCAAGGATTGTGAAAAATGCCAGTTTCCGGGAAGTGTCAGCCATGTTTCTTCCTCCTCTAAGTCTCTAGTGTCGATAAGAGATCTCAGTAAAGTCTTGCTCTCCTGGGAGACGGCCGATTGAAAAATATTAGCCATCTGATATGGAGCGGGTGTTCCTTTGTCTCGCCCTCGTCCTGCCGCTTTCAGGAAAAAGAAAACGAGGAGGAGACGAAGGGGATGCTGGTGGGGCGAGAGGATAAGAAGCTTACGATCGCCTTCCAGTCTTTGTGTGGATGTGGGAAGAGAGGCGACGACCCGTCGTCTGTTCCTTCCTTGAAGATCCTCCAAGGCGAGACGAAGCCCTCATTTGAGGCCTTCAGAGGCCTGTGTGCGAGCTCTCTTCTTCTTCGTCCCGTAATCCTCGCGCACCCAACGCCACCTCTCATTGTCTCCTGTTTTCACTTTTTCGTCGTCGTCAACGCTTGGGCGCCAGTCAAAGACACCGAAGTGCAACCGGCAGTGGTGTGGTGGTCGCCTTCAGTCTGACGACGCCGGACAAAGCACCTTGTTTTCCCGGGCCTCTGTTCTTTTCTCCTTTCAAGGGGCATTTTTGGTTCCTCGCCGTCATGTGTCCAGTCGGTCACCACTCCTTCGTCACATTCCTGGCATCCCTTGGTGGTCTCTTGTCGCTCTCTCTTATGGTCACGCAATGCTGTTGCTATGTGGGCGTCCCGAGAGCGATCGGTCGGAGGTCGCGGTGCCGGGATGCGCCGGAATGCATGCTTTATTGAGAAACCTCTTCCCTGTTCTTCCTCCAATGAAACATAAATGCCATGAGTCGCCCACCAAATAGGGGGAGATTCCTTAGGCACGTATTGGTATCATCATCATTGCGCGCGCGCAGTGGCGGCTGCTGCCGCTTCCTTCCGTCGAACTGCGTCATGAGGGGCGAGGCGTTTTGAGAGAAGCGCAAGCAATCTGCCTCGCTACTGAAAGACACTGAAAATGCCGTGCATTTCAACGGCGCCACCGGGGCACCGCGCGGTCGGTCGGGCGGTCAGGACGACACGAAAAGGCTCCAGAGGGTAATTTGCGTCCGAGCTCGTCGTCAAGGCGTTGAACGTCTCTTAGGTCGTTTCCTTGTCCACCGCTCCGACCGGCCATCTTTCGCTCATCTCGCATACTCGAGTTGTTTTTCCTCGTATTCTCTTTTCTTCTCATACGAGGCGGTTGCTTCCTTCTCTCTTCTCTCTTCCATCCCCAGGGTGCGTGGGGATCCGTTCAAGGGAGAAAATTCGCCGTCCATTGCATTGTCTCTAAAAGGAGCGACTCGCCTCCTTGGGAGTGAATGTAGGAAGTGGCCATTCGTGGAAAAAAGGGCTGAGAATTAACTCCTTTCGTCGCTCTAGCGAGGCGCTCTCAGACCTCCCTTTCTGTGTCTTCGAGGCCGAGTTCTTTGATTTTTGTCTCTAGCCTTTGTTCCTTTCTAAATGCCTTCTCGACGGGAAGACCTCTTCTCGGATAAAAACAGATTGATTAAAAACTATTTTCTCGAGAATATTTTTGTGGGAAAGTGGGGAGGAGAGTCTTTCGTTCCCCAGCGGTAATCAAGAAGTGATTATTATTCCTTTGCCTCGCTGTGGATGCTGCTGTGTGAGAACTTCTCCTGCTTTCCAGACAGACCATTCATCTCGCTGGACTAGATTCTCCCTCTCTGAACTTTATGAATGCAGAACGCCGGCTCTTGGAGTCTGGGTCTTCGAAAGTGTCGCCAAGGCGGATCCATCCCTTCTCCCTTTGCAACACCCTGGTCATGGCGTCTCCGCGGCGACTCCACATCTCTGCATTTCCAACAAGTTCCAGGGGGTTGTTACCAACGGGTCGTGGAATTGCGCTCTTAGACACCCACTCGGAGCTCGTGCACACGACTCATGTTCGGCCGTTCTGCGGTGTCCTTTCGACATTTCTCTCCTCCTTCTCGCTCCCCGCTGGTCCTGCACGTCTCCCTCCCACTCCCACTCCAGTCTTTTCGTATCGTTCAACGAATGTTGTCAGTTTTGAAAAAGCAAAAGATTGCCACTCGTTCCGCGCCGTGTCATATTGTGTCGAGGGCCGTGCAGTCTCTGCAGTCCTCTTCCTCAAAGTTCCCTCCCCTCTCTTGTGGCTGCCACCATTACACTCTGTCAAAGTTTGTTGTGCCTGTGATCATCAATTCTTCGGCAAGCTCGTTAAAAGAGCGCTAGTAGCATCGAACCTCCTCCGCGTTTTTCTCATCCTGCACCTGATCTACTCCCCTTTCAACAATTTTCCTGCGCTTCTCTGTACCTGATTTCTCAGGTACTCAGGTCAGATGTAGGCCAGCCTCTTCATCTCTTGCCCTCTCTTGCCACAATCTTCAAGGATTCGTATCGCCTCTCCGTGTGTGTGCCTAGTTCTGTCTAGACCACTAGAGTCTCCACTTGCTGGAGGTGGTTCTAAATTGGGAATTGCGGCTTCCACTTTAGATTGCCCCGAGTCACTTGCTTTATCTAATCTTGGTTGTTTTCGGCGCGCACGCGCGCGCGCCAACACTTTGGTGGGAACAGCAGAATGGAGGCTCTTGTTGTGTTTCCCTCGAGTACGCCGTGTTTCTTCTTGAGTGGCTGCGCTCGAATTCACCTTTTTGCCCCCCGCGTGTTCGTTCTCTCCTTTCCGGCCTTTATCCCTTGGCCTCCGTCTTTTTCTTCCTTGGCGGATGTGGGGGCTTGAGGGTGTATGTCGGCGCGGCGTGAAACATCATGAGGGCGCGCAATATGGCAGAAACGCGATGAAGAGAGAAGGTGGGGCCTGGCCCGCGGCCCGCCACAAACCCTCCTCTCTTGCGACGTCGCGAGAGGCGCCAAGTGTCGTGTCCGTCCGCCTTCGAGCGGAAGCTAATGTAAGCCGTGCCGGCCCAAGTCTGACCTTCTCTCTACGTCGCTCTGTTGCGTGACCATTCTCCGGTGGCTACTATGGCCTCTCTGCCCACTGATGGCTTTGCTATGGACAGGGTGTACCAACGGTACGCGGCCGGCTTCGCCATGGAGAGCGAGAACGAGACGCACACGATCGTCATCCCGGCCCTCTACCTCCTCATCGCCTTCATCGGAGTCGTTGGCAACCTCTCTGTCCTCGTTGTTTTCGCCTTGAATCGCCGACTTCAGGACAGGTACGGTAGCAAACGAGTTCCTCATTGAAACTGACACGTATATGTTTTCAGCACAAACGCCTTGATTGCGAATCTAGCCGCGGCGGATCTGCTCTTCCTTCTGTTTTGTGTTCCTTTCACTGCTCACGCCTACGCCAAGTCATGGCCTTTCCCGTCGCTCGTCTGCGATTTGACCATCTACCTTCAATACGTGTGCGCCTATGCGTCCGTCTGGACGCTCGTCCTTTTGGCCTTCGATCGTTTCCTCGTAAGTTCAACGAGAGCTTGATTTATCTCTTCATGCGAACATTTGCAAAGGGTTTTTATGCAAGGGGAACACGCCGTCACACAAGTCAGTATATCAAAAAGGCACTCGCGTGTATGAGCGTTGGTAATTTGAATGCAAAGAACATGCGAGTCAGAAAATCGAGCGCGAGACTATTGCTCTCAGGAATTTCTTGGAACACTTCAGCCTTGAAGACGGAGCGGAAAAAACAAGACCCAATTTTCAGGCTGTCGTATATCCGCTGAGCGCGATGCAACTGCGCAACACGCGGAATGTCTCGAAGATTTGCGTGGTGCTATGGTCAGTGATCTTCATCGCCAACCTTCCGTCCCTGCAGTCAATCGGCGTTCTAGAATACGAGTATGAGGTAAGGGCTTTGAAAAAGATACGAAAAGCTCGGGGGCTAGTAGTACGAGAGACATGCATTGATGCGCATTCTAGCGCAAATGATTCTCTAGCAGCGATGCTACTCAGTATAGCCGGCAAGACAATCCTTCAACATAACAACAGACAGAAATAGAAGCAAATTATTCCTTCTCTGCAGACTGTTGTTCGCGTGTGCGTCGACTCGATGAGGATCGCCGAGCGAAACGCAACAAAATCGGAAGTGGTCCTTTATTACGCCGGCTTCAACGTTGGAGCCTTCATTCTACCATTGAGCATCACGTGCGTGCTCTACGTGCAAATGGTCCGAACACTCTGGCGACGAAAAGGAGAACTGAAAGTCTCGAAGGAAGCCTTCAGGTACAGTTCGTTACCTCTCCTTCCACCCACCTCCCCCTTATGACAATCCAATTCTATTTCCACTCGATGCAATCATGAGAATGGGGCTTGGTCGTGCGGTCTCGGGCTAATACCTCTCAAGGGCAAGCGAACTGCCACATCGAAGCAACGAGAAGAGAAAAAAGCCAAGCGTCTCCATATATGATAATCGAATTTGCCACTTATTGCAGGCTGAAGCGCCGGATCACGAAACTGGTGTGGGTGATCATCCTCACGTTCGCGATCTGCTGGCTGCCACAAAACATTCGCTTTGCCATGAAGGCCTTTTATTATCCGGCGCCAATTCCGTGGGAGAACGACACCGACATGCTTTTCATTATCCAATCGACGGCGCAGACATTGGCCTACGCCAACAGGTGCAGTTTGTCTCTTTTCTCTCCGCACTCGTTCTGAGAGTTTCACAAGTAATCAACTTTCACTACCGTTTCTGAAAAAGAGCGCAATATATGGGTCGATATTTTCAGCTGCTTGAACCCCATTCTCTATGGCCTTATGTCGGAGAGGTTCCGCGAAGGCTTTCGACGGAGTTATAGCGTGATCCTGGCGAGGATTTGCCGGAGTTGTGGCCGAGAGTTCGAGGAAAGGAAACCCAGTCGTCGCGATGTGACAATCGCTCTTGACCGCAACACCAATTCGCCAGTCAAGTACGATCCGACAGAACTTGCGTGACAATCATGTTTTTCAATCTTAGGACACGCAAGAACACTCTCGTGGAAGCGGAACGAAGTCTGATGACGCGACGGCCGACAGAGGCCGAAACCGCCGATCCTGTTATTGTCTGAGTGTGGCCTTCCGACTTTCCCTTTTGAATCTCAAATCATCTCGCATTCTGTATCTCAAACACGGACACGGCTTGGATCAATGTCTCTTCCTTGTGTTGGTTGTGTGCAAACCGGTGGCATATTTCTCTGAACTTCGAGCATCATCTCGAGAACGAATAAAACATTTCTCATTATCCACTTTCTTATAACAAGTGCGAGTTGCCCTATATTAGGTCACGCCGTCACCCCGGCGTACATAGCGTTCAGAAATTGAATCTCCAGTTGACTACACTCCCCGTCATATAAGTTGCTGTTCAAAGAATCGACAAGGTTCTTTTTTTGATCGAGGATAGAGACGTGCCACAACAACAAACGATTCTTCTACGCTTCAGCCAACTCATCTTTAATTCGTTTTTCTCCACCCTCTCAGTCTTAGCTCTTTCACGAGACTTTGATCTCTCCACTAAAACAGCCGGTAATCCGCTCATTGGTTCGCAGGTTAGAATATTCCAGATGTTTACGAGAGAACGATGTCTGTATCGACTTTATTCGACCATAATAAGCTCGACTTTGCAACGCTCGACGGACACCCCTCCCCCATTCACTTATGAAAGACGATTGAGGAGCGGGAGGAGGAGAAGGAGAAAAGGGGGAGGGAGAGGGACGACGACATGAAGGGATGAGCAAGGAATTAGTGAAACGACATCAAATAACCAAGTCCAGAGACGACGTTGAAGAAGTGGCACCCCGCAGCACCAGCAAAAGTACGAAAGACGAAGGGAGAATGAAGAGTGATGTGGAAGTGAAGACGGAAGAAGATGAGGAGGCGGCGACCGCAGCTGGATAGCGAGTCTCCAATGACTCGATCATTTTCTGGCCTTCTTCAGCTTCCTGCTCCAGCCGAACATACGTGTTCTGAAAGCCGGAAGATTCTCGACGAGCAGCTGAATACGGTCATAATATTTGTGTCATCCTAAAAAGCTCTCCGATCGCAATTAGCCTTCGAAACATCACGTACATGAGATCTCTGTCCTGGATTTTCTCGGAAAAGCATGAAATAGGGCGAGTTACATTTAGAATCGTGCCGATTCGTTGAAGCTTTTGACGCTCGTTTAGCTCTTGAAGGATGCTGGAGACGGTGTCACTAACGTTTCGCTGCACGATCGGAACCCAGGCGACGTGTGGCCTTACTGCAAAATAATCCTTTCAGGCGTCATGGAGGAAATGCTACACAGACGGAAGGGGGCCATCTGGTATTTCCTTGTAGTTACTCACTTCAACCACCGTGCCCTCTTTCTTATGAATCCCCTCCTCGTCAATCGCAGCTGCCTTTCCCTGACACTTGGAGTGCATTGAGAAGGCTGCTCAAGATTTGCATATACGCTGAAAAGAGGGACCGTTAGCGCCTCGGGCATTGACGACACAATGACGGACAGAGGGGGGAATATTTGCGAATTGCTATTTTCTTCCTCGCGCATCGTTGAGCGTCGCCGCCATTGAGTGATGTGTCTTGTGTGTTCGCGACAAACGACTCCTTCTCCTCTTCAAGAGAGTCGGGATTGAATTCCCATCCCTCTCCGTCTTTGCTTTTCACAGCCAGACAGACAACCCCCGGCTGGGTGATGGTCAACGAAACGAGTGGGTGCCAACTGCTTCGCGTCCCCCCCTTGCGGTCTCTCGCCGCAAGACAAGCGAACGCTGACGGCGATGGCAGCGCCGGCAGCGGCGCTTTCGAGGGCCTCCGAAAATTATGACGAATTACGCGCTCTATTACACCACGACGGGCGAACGAGCGCTTCGAGCTCACATTTCATGACCCGCGGCTATTGAAAGTCGGCTTTTGATCCGAGTGGCGAACATATTGAACTAAACCCTTTGCACGCACACATGTTACGCCGGTATTGAAGCGATACGGAAGCTGTCCGTTAGGTGTGCGAACGTTCGCTCGTCATAAATTCACTTCCCTGCTTATAATAAGGGCAAGCCGCAGTCCTCCGCACAGACGTTTTTGCCATCCGGCGCGAGTCGCCTCTGCGGTTACAACGAAGGAGAAACTGGTTTTTGAGACTTCAGTCAGCCGACAGCCGGAACACCCTTGATTTGTTGCTGAACACAGGAACATCCGAGTTGCGGAACAAAAGCTTCGCTGAACGCCGGCGCTTGTCTCTCCTTCGCCTCATTTACGCATTTGCTCGTCGAAGGAGGAAATCCCCAGAGCGACCATTCATTACACGAGAAGCGATCATAAAAGGCTCCAGCCGGAGATGGCGCAATTATCTGTTTTGCCTTGTCTTGCATCTTTCGTTCTGCCACGCACGCCGATAACTCGTCACTGAGGCTTAGGGCGCGTGTGTGGCCTTGCACGAGGCAGAGGAGGAATTAGCATTATTTGCATAAACACATGTCCAGTTTGGATGTCCTTGCGGGCCGATGTCCTTCCCTTCTTCGCCTACTCTCAAGATGCCCGAGAGGCCAAGGTTCTCTCGTTTCTTTCAAACGGGACTGGATCGACTCGTCAAGGGCAGGACTGCGAAGCAGCGAACACGTCTAAGAAGCTAGAACCCCCTCCTCCTCGACGCGTCACGCTGATTTCCGCGCTCTCCGCGCCCGGCTGGCCGTCCCTGAAGGCGGCCATTCGGCCTCCGCTCGAAACTAATTTCGCTGTCGCGTCTCCCGCATCTCCGCCGCCGTTGCGGAACCGTCAAAGAACAGCAAGTCGAGCGCCGTGGTTCACAAGACTCCTCGAAGGGATCGTTAAGCACCGCGATAAACGTTTTTTTTGTTTCTTTAATGTGTTCGCTGCTAGGGATAAAAGACAGCCGAGCCTACTCCTTTGCCCTATGCTAGAGAGTCGAATTTCCCCAGAAGCTAATTCTCTCGAAACACACACACATAAAGGACTAACGAGATGCCTTTGGACACATTCATTAGTCAAAGTGAACTGACCGTCGTTGTCTTCGGCCGCCTCGATGAGGGGTGAGAGGAGCTGCAGGAGGACGAGTGCGAAGAGCGTGAGGGCAGCCGGCAGTGGCCACGGCCACACGTCCATTCGCTGCTGCCTACAATGAGCACACCCACTTCCTTATGATCCGAGAGAGAGAGGGACGCGCTTGCACGAGAAACAGATAAACATTCATAAAAGGGCTCGTCGACGCAACGAGGCATTCGCCCTCGGCGCGAGGCTCAACGCGACGCGCGAAGCGCGGAAACAAACTATCGAGTCTCGGACCCCCTTGAGATGTGACAAGAGGCGTTCGCGTCTCCTCGCGCCCGAAGAGACGAGTGCCCAATTTGTCTTCGAACAACGACTGCGACGAAACAAGCCAAGAAATGTGCGCTCGTCTTCGAATATTCGTCGAAGAATGGCTGGAAATCCCGGCTGACGACGGCGGGCGGCTGCCCTCGCCGACGAGAAAGCCAGGGAAAAGCGGGCGCGCGCCGCCGCCGAGGGCGGGAACCTTCCCTTGGCCACTTCAAGGTTGTGCAAGTTCGCCGGAGGAGGAAAATCCGGCTCGCCGCCGCTGCCGTGCGAGAAACGTCCATAAGACGTGCGGAGAGGCGCGGAAAGAGCAGCGCGAGAAGGAAGATCCATTCGGCGGATGAGCTTTGTGCGCTGACCTTCATTCAGCTCTCGGGGTGTGAAGCCCGGGTTGCACCCGCCGCCGTTACGCGCGCATGAAAAGTCCAACGCTGATGAGGTCGACTCGAGTTGGATTAGCTCGCCGCGTAGTCTCACACACGACCCGACTAATAAGACACATGTGAAATTAGCGCCGTGTTGAAACAAGGTTTGATTCGTGGCTTTCAGCTCTCCTCGACATTCGGCCTCGACACGAAAGAGACTAAGAGAAGGAGAATCTGGATTCCCCGTGGGGATACGCGACATATTGACACGGTGTGGTCAATCCGACGACGGGCCTTGATTATCTCGAGAAGGGCAAGAGTTTGCACAGATGGAATCGACGAGAGGGCGCGGTCGTCGTCTGACGGCGGACGGTCAGTTCGCCCCGTTTCTGGACCCACGACCGCTCGCCTTCTCCTCCAGGCAAGAGTTCCCAAAAATAGAGAAACGCGCTTGCAGGACACCAGACCCTCCACCCGTCAGGCGACAACGAGCTGATGGCGTCGGCCATGCGTGACTCGCCAGCGCCACTCCTTCCTTCTTCTTCCTCGCGTCTTCTCCTTCTTCTTCTAATGCTGTTTGTGGCTCGTGGTGAGTGGACTCTCGCGCGCGGCGGGCGCCCGCGCTTTCTCCAGACTCTCTCACACAAGTTCGCTTTTCCTTCCCGCAGAATGCGAAGCCGAAATCGGAGATGGCTGCAAGTACTCCTACCAGTGCGGCACGAATGCGCACTGCCATCAGGGGCTGTGCCGGCGAGCGAGGTGCACCCTCTCGAGTCAGTGCCAGGAGGTGCGGGCGCCTTACCTGGAATAGCTCATGAATGCATTCAAGGGTGAACTTTGTCGCTACGGAAAGGTGGACGGAAAAACGATCACCGCCTGCTTTCCCGAGAAGACTCGCTATACGGGATCGCATGGTTTGGATTTCTTCAATGAGAAAGAGATAAAAGGAAATTTTAGACGACAAGTGTCCCGGCGGTGGAAGCGCCGTCATCGACTTTAAGGGCAATCCCGAAAGCTGCGATCTCATGAAGCAGTGCTCGGAGGGCTCCATCTGCAATCCAAAGCATGGCGTCTGCTGTACAAGTACGTCGCCCTCCCTTTTGAAATGTCTTGTTTAGAATTACGAACCTGCATTGTGCCCGAGAAGCCGATGCTCAATGTTATCACTGGCAAACCAATTATTTGCCGTGTGAAGATGGGACGTATCATGCCGTGTCCGAAGAACTCAAAGTGCAATGGTGACACTGGATTCTGTTGCACCGAAGACGATATCGACGAGGACCTCGAGAAGCTGCTCCCGAAGCCATACACTCGACCAGACGAAGAAAACGGAGTGACACCAGTGGACTCTGTTGAGACTATCGAGGACAGAAATGGTGTGTTCTCGTCTGCAAAGTTCATGATGCCAATCGCGACTGCAGGACTTCCCCTTCGTGGCGAGCATTGCTCCCAGATCACCGGCTGCGGGGGCGACAACGCATGTGTCTGTGTGGCCGGCAACTGCCGGTGTGAATGCCCTAGTGACTTCGGGTACACCGTCGGGCCCGATGGCCGAACCTGCGTGCGTGTTCGACGACGTCTGAGGGTAAAATCTGATTGTGATAGTGGTAGTAGTGAACCTGGCTTCAGGAAAAGTGCAAGACGGACATGGAGTGCTCAGCGGCCTTCTCCGAGTGCTCATCCGGTGGATGTCGTTGCAAGGTCGGATTCCAGCGTGATGGCGCCGGAGGATGCAAACCGATCAGTAAGAACTCTCAAATGATTCCAACCAACTTGCCTCAGACTATCAATGTGTGAACAAGGGCGAGCCACTGAAGCACAACGACGAAATTTTTGCCTGCAGCATGAGGGCAATTGATATTAGGACCTTTCTCAAGACGCTAAAGAGCCGCCCTCATAACCCAGAAGTGAACAGCACGGGCCCGTCGACGACCGTCGGACCATCAACGCTTGTGTCAACCACAGCAACAACTGTTGGAGTTTCTGGTAGTCGTTGCAAAATATCCATACCATTTAGCTTCAACAACTGGCTCCACGACTCCACTATCTCTGAATAATTCCTACTATGAGGCCGATCGTGACGACTGTGAGATGGGATACTACTGCGTTGCTACCTTTGAACATCCGAGTCGACCAGGCTTTTATCAGGCAAGAACACTTCTGAAGAGGTAAAGTCCTTTCCAGGGATTCTGCTGTCCGATGCCCGACGACATTCGTCCCGTGTGCCCCGTTGGGGTCCCTCACGAGTCATCGAGTTATCCCGACTTCGGTTGTCGTGATTGCCCCACAGACCACTTCTGCCATCGCGATGGAATTGCAACGGACAAAGAGGTGCATTCAAAATGAAGCAAATATCAAGAGCAGATTTGCTGTCCGAAACCTTGCGTGAGTCTCGAGGACATCTACGTCGACGGCCAATGTTACAGCATCGCCTACCATGGTGACAGCTGTCACGTGAGAGTCTACTCAAAGTGAAAGCTCGAGAAAGTCTTCAGGTCTCCGAGCAGTGCCGCGCACAAGCGAAAACGAATCCTCACAGGGGAACACATGGAGCTATTGGCCCATTGGTTTGCATTCGCGGAGTCTGCGACTGCGAACCGGGATACAACTATGTTGAAGGAGTCTGCGCACGTTTGTTTAGCTCTCAAAAAGAAGTGCTGAAGGCCTGATGTGCTCGGTGGGACTTCGAAGTGAGCCTTCCGTCGATCGCCACAACAACTTGATTCGTTGTGACAAGAATGGCGACTGTAGCCAGGGTCAGATCTGCGACCCGAACAACAACGTCTGCTGTCGGGGACAACAGCGTTTGTTCAGCTCCTCTCGCTCAAGGGGAGACATGAATTCAGGCTGTCCGAAGGGCTACATGGACACAGGCGAGACGTGTCTCGGCACCTGCACGGACACACGCGACCTCTGTTATCGACCGAAGCTCGCCAAGGAGAAGATCTGTTGTCGGCCGGAGGAACAAGAGAAGAAGACCACATAAGTCCAGCTGAGACTCTAAGCTATTGGGATCATCAAGGTGTCTGTAAATTGTTGGTTGATAACTTATCATGAGTTCAAATATAATGAATTGCATTATCAATCGTTTTCATGAAGCATTTATGTGTAGCTAGGGATGCTTGTACTCATGATTTCGGCCAGTTGCGAGTGAGTCATCTGAGGATCCATTCTTTATGAGGGCCTGCACTGGATCATGCTACAAGACGAAATTACTTTGAACAAAGCACATGGGGAACTCGATGGTGAACTGCCGAGGTCAAAGCTCGCACCTCCAAGCAGCCAACGATCGTGAGCTTGCCAACTAGTCGGAGAAAAGAGCGCAGCAGGCACTTGGTAATGCATTCTATTCAAAACAAACTTCAATTAGGCACTTCACATATCTCATGACCGCTAGAACTGCTTGTATTGCCAGCTGGATCGCTGGCTCTAAATTGTGTTTTCGAGAGCCACTTTCTGAAGCTCCAGTTTGTGATCGAAAATGAGGCGCAATAAGAGTTCACCGAACGAAACAGCATTGCTTCTATCGTTTTGTCCGCTCTGGAGACACATATTCGAGTACAAAAGTGACAGTCACTCAATCAAAATAATAAAAGAAAGTGTGACTTTTCTCATCCTAATGGTGAGGCCTTCGTTCATTGAAACCATTATTTATTACTGTGGAATTGAGACTCGAATGACAAGCGAGAGCGTTCGAAAAGGGACTTGGCTGATGAGCTACGGGAAGCTTGGACAGAAGTCTTCCAGACGGTCTCAGGAAAGCCATGTTTTTCGTTTCGTTTGTTCGATATCCATGAGAGAACCGCGTTTCGGTATTGTGCTGTAAGGGCGATCACAGCTATCGTGGCTACCAGTGAATAAGAGGAGAAAATCATCAGCATCCAGTGGTTTACGCCTGAGATGATTGTTTTTGAAAGTTGGTAACTCAAAGACAAGAACATACTTTGAATATCCCAATGAAACCAGCAAGTAAATGTCATGCAGCTTCCCGGTATGGCTACTGCAACGAACGGCAGAGACATCTTAACGTAGTCTTTATATGACAAACGAAATTAACTTGAATAATCAAGCTTCGAAGCCATGCCATTTGCAATCGACGACCCGCAAAATTTTTGCTTAGCAGTCCAGAGTTAATAGTTTTCCATCTAAAGAGGCATAGTATGAATGTCCACTCAAACGTTGAGCCAGCCATCAGAAGCACCAAATACATCGTTATTGCCAATACGACGGCAAGGATGAAAAATAAAATATGTCCCGCGCTATTTACTTCTGGAATATAGAAAACCGCACTCGGTTCAACCAGCAGGGACAACCCTACAACATCATCCTAAGAAAACAATGTATGCATAGCAGCTTCGCTATCTTATCTTACCATTTTGCGGAAATGCTCCGCCACAACATTTCGGTCTGTACGCCCGAAGAAGCCACATCCAGCGACTACAGCTGCTAGCCCATAGGAAGAGAAAATTAGCCCAATATGAGTACGATTTTGAAACTCCCACCGCGAGCCGGGCAGTTGTAACACCTAAAAACGAACATTGAAATAAAAAAAAGGACCGAAACAAACTTGAAATCTCCAGTAGAAAGTCAAAAAGATGGAAATCACAACGCATTCGAGAATATAAACCAAGCCCACCTTTCCCAAAAATTAGTAGAAGTTTCATAAGACACAAACCACTTGAGCATGGGTTGAGATTCGGAACGTGTTCCACAGCGGCCCGGTAGTAAAACATGCCATGTAGGGAAAGAGTATAACTGGACACATGAGAAAATGAAGGTAGAATTCGTATACGCTAGCTGTCACCTGTAAAAATAGTGTTTTTGAAGAAGCTACCAACTAAATAGTTTAGCAAAAACCAGCTATAAGTTCGAATAGTGGAGTCGGACTTGGTGATGATCAAGTAAATGGCCAGTAGCGTTAAGCCTATTCCGAAAGCTGTTAAGCATTTCGCAGTCCGGATGAGCTCAAGGGGTGCCTCGAGCGAGATGTGAAGCAACATGCTGTTCGTTGAAAAACTGACGAAATGACTTCAGCAGTCATGCGCAGACTCCGCTCGTGCTGTTATTTAATTTTCTTGGCATCGAATGGAACGCAGGTGGT
>JAQIXL010001653.1:0-16530 GCA_034700245.1 Poikilolaimus oxycercus
GTTGATGTTGAGGAGCCGAAGCTGCTGTCCCTAAAGACGAGCATGGTGGAGGCAGTGGGCACAAACCTTTCGGCGTCTCAGAGGGAGAGCTGGTCGGATGGAGACAATGTAGGTTGATCCGCTTCGTCCTTCCATGGTCGTGCTCAAGGCTTGTCCATCCAGTCCGAGGCTGCTTAGATGGGGCGCCGGCCGGTCTCGCTTCTTTCTTCGAGCTTGTGATGGTACGGGAGCCGAAGCTGCAGGACACGCTATCCTAAATCAATGTGCATGGCAACACAGTAGATGCAAACCTTATCAAGGATCTTTCCAGTGGGCTTGTACGGCGTCCCAGCTGGCGGTGCTCCTGAGAAGGGGGCGCTGTCCGGTCCCAGCCTTGATGGAGAGGCGTCAGTCGAAGCCGCTCGCCTATCGCTGGTTGTCGCTGATGAAGAGCCACGCCACCGTGCCTAAAGCGTTGTCGTGGCGGACAAAATTGGCACAAACCTGACAAGCGCGCCGTCCTCAAGTCTGGTTCTTGTCCGAGATGGTGGAAGAGTCCCGTGGAGTGAGCGCCGTCCGATCCCTCGTCTTCCGCGGTACTTGTTGATGAAGATGAGCCGAGGCTGCGTGATATGCTGGCCTAAATCAACGTGCAAACCAAGCTGAGTGGGCCCGAACCTTGCCAGCGTGCCTTCCGGTTGCACTGTTCGTCGTCTTGATAGCGAAAAACCCATCAGAAAGGGCCTCTTTGTGCTTGTTGTTGAAGTGGAGCCGAAGCAGCCCTGCCTAAAGCACGAGGGTGGGCCAAAAAATTGGCACGAACCTTCTCAGCGCGCCTTCCGGTCCTCTTTGTCGTCACCTTCGGCCGCTTGGGGCTTTGGTAGAGAGAGTGCCGGTCAATCCGAGCCTTGCCGGAGGGGGCGCCGTCCCATCCCGCTTCTTCTACCAGTGCTTGTGATGATGACGCAGCGAAGCTGCACGGTACGCCGACCTAAAGCGACATGTATGGCCGACATACTAGGTTCAAACCTGCTCGGTGTGCCACCGGGGTGTCCAATTCGTCACTTTCGGCCGCGTTTGAGTCTTGATGGAAAGGGCGCCGGCGCATCCTCGTCGTCCGTCCATGCTTGTTGTCAAAGAGGAGCCGAAGCTGCACGATACGCCGACTGCGAAGCAGGCTAACCTGAAGCTGAACACTAGCCGACATTCTGTACACAAACTTGGTCAATGCGCTGTCCTGCTCGTCCTGTTCGTGACCTTCGATCGCGTTGGAGCCTTTGTGGAGGGACGCCGGCACATCCGCTGCGACCGTCGATGCTTGTTGATGAGGAGGAGCCGAAGCTGCACGTGGCGCTGCCCAAAGCAATATCCATGACAAACATAATAGAACAGGCGAGAAAAATGACAGGCAATAGGCAAGTGTTGCAAAGAAAAAAAGAATTTCAGATAATTTCGGTTTCAGTCGTCTTCTTCGAAGCCGGCCTGATTCCCTGTGTCCGCTCGTGGTCATTGATGTCGACGAGCCGAAGCTACTTGCCCTAAAGCAATGCGCATGGCAGTACATAGGCCCAAACCTTGTCAGCGCGCCGTCCGGTGGTTGAGTTCGTCGCCTTCGGCCGCGTTGAAGTCTTGCTGGAGGGGCGCCGGTCCATCCGTTGCGTCCGTCGAAATGTTGAGAATGGGCCGAGGCTGCCTTGCCTGAAGCGTGAGCGTAGTGGAAAAAATTACACAAACCTAACCAGCGTGTCGTCCGGTGGTCCTGTTCGTCGTCTTCGGGTCTTGCCAGAAGGAGCGCCGGCCGATCCGAGCTTTGTTGTAGGCGGCTCCGGCCCGTCCCGCCTCACAATCAGTCGTGGCGTCGGTGGTTGTGAAGGAGCCGAAGCTGCCACAAGAACTGAACTAAAGGCAAGCATAGCGGGCGCACTAGGCACGAACCTGGTCAATGCACCTTCCGGTCGTCCAGTTCGTCACCATCCGCCGCGTTGAAGCCTTGGTAGAGGGGGTGCCGGTAAATCCGAGCCTTGCCGGAGGGGCGCTGTCTGATCGCGCTTCTTCCGCCAAAGCTTGTGATGATGTTGGAGCCGAAGCTGCAAGGTGAGCTAGCCTAAAGCTAGAGCATGCCCTACATACTAGGTTCAAACCTGCTCGGCGTGCCATCCCGTCGTCCAATTCGCCTCTTTCGCGGCGTTGAAGCCTCGGTGAGAGGACGCTGGTGCATCCGCGGGGTCCGTCGATGCTTGTTGTTGACGGTGAGCCGAGGCTGCCTTGCCTAAAGCGTGAACTTGGAAAAAAAATTGACACAAACCTGATCAACTTGCCATCCACTGTTCCCGTTCGTTGTCTTCGGCCGCGTTGGAGCATTGCGACAAGAAGCGCCGGCCGATACGAGCCTTGTTGAAAGCGGCGATGGTCCCGCCGAGCCTTTCAGGAAGGGGCGCTGGCCCATCCCGCATCCGTCGTCGTTGGCGTCGGTGGCTGTGAAGGAGCCGAAGCTGCCCTTCGATCCTGCGAAGAACCGCGCAACGCGAACAAGAACAACATCCGAATCATATAAGAACGACGAATAACGACAAATAAAAGAAAAAGGAATCCTACCTGGAGAAAGACGAGCGGGCGGACAACCGACCGCCCGCCACCGCCGCCGCTGGTCAACTGAATTTTAGGCCATGGCGCGCGAAGAATTTCGCGCGCGCGCGCTGTAGCGTTGCGGCGTGTTTTTTGAACTGGCGCGCTAAATTTGAATGCTCGCGGCTTTCCTGGCAGTTAGCGTCGTGGCGTGTTTCCAATTGTTGATTTCATAAGAATATCGTCGCGTGCGGGCCTAAAATTCGGTGCTGAATTTTTCCGCGCGCTTTTTGCTGTACGCTTTCCGCCGTACGGACTGCGCGGCATTAGTGGGCTATTTCAGCGACATCTGTTCCCGGTTTCGGTTGTTTTCTCCGTGTTTAGTGGGCTTTCGCGATGAATTTAGCCCTGATTTGACACGCATAGCTTAGGATTAGTTGCGAAAACGTTCTGAAAGTAGCATGCTAGCACCAATATTGGGTCAAATGATGCATTTTATGCGGTTGTGGTAGTGTTATCGTCGCTGATTGTTGTGTATTTGAGGGCTATCATTCTCCGTAGCTCTCATTTTATGCTTGCGCGCACCCAGTTCTAGTTGTTCTCGCTTTGCGGACCCTTGGTGGACCGGCTTTTTGCGTTATATTGGGATGTTTTCATGTATTTCGTTTGAATTGAAGCGTTGCAGTTGGGCGAAATGCGCTTTCGACGGACGCCGCCTCTCTGCAGCTTCGGCTCCATCCCTCAAGACCATTTCGCGGCGTCGATGGAGGAGTCACTCTTCAACACGATGGACGCACGCCAAAGTCAAGCAGCTTCGGCGCATTTCACGGTGAGCGGGACCTTCTTCTTTGATTCTGTGAGTTTTAGATCCACTCGGGCCGAGACCCGGGTCCACTGGGCCGCTCTGACGACGATGAAGATTGGATCACCGACCGCTGAGCAACCGCGCACGCGGGTCTTCGTCCATCAAAGGGTCCTGCGACTAGACGACCGACCGAAATGGACTCCCCGACTGAAGACCTGCCATCAAAAGGTCGGTTTCCAAGTTATCCTTGCTGCTATGGAGGGAGATTGTGCTAATGAGCGACATGATTTTGTATCAGGGTTTAATTCCACACGGGTAATAAGCTTGATCTAGCCACACTAAATTTGTAAACAATTAATCAAATGGTCAGCAGTCGATCTAATCGTGAAACAATTTTCCCTTTCCATCAACGACAGAAAGAAATATTATAAAGGAAAGCTTGTTGACTTTGTGCTAAGGGTTGGCTGAATTGAAACGCCTTAACTAGAATGTTATCTTTCCTACTGCACGTAGGCTGCACAATAACACGTAGTTCAAATAATTTTTACACTTCTCCAACAATAAGAGACCGACGGTCGTTGATGTTGCGCAACAAGATGCCAAAGCTGGATAGCACTTCGAAGTAGTTTTGTTGCATTTAGGTTTCTGCCTTATTTCTGTTCTTCCAACAAGTTCACGTTCTTGGCAGAGCCTTCTTGGGCGTTGGCAGCAACCCGCCGGTTAGATCTCTCAAGGTCGACGTTGCTCGTGTCGAAGGTCTTCAAGCAAGTTGTCGGCCTCCCGACTGCTGTTCTTATTGTGCGTGCCGTGCGGCGGGGTTCTCAGCCGCCAGTGTTTAGAATCAAACGCCGCCGTTAAAGCACTAGGCACTTTTGCACTATAACGGATTATGTTGGCCGCCTTATAACAAGTTTTGTCTCACAAGCCTTGAGGGCACCAAAGAAGAAGAAATCTGAGCTCATTGTCTCCTCGCTGTGAAGAAGCCGCAAGTGGCTGAAGCAGCAGACGTGCATGTTCAAGCTCACTAGCATCAGACGCCCTGGCGGCTTTCTCACGACATCGAAGCTCGAGCACGAGGACTCGCGCTCCTCCAGCTCCTTGGACATGGCCCAAGCGAAAAACATTCGACATCAACACCGTCCCGCAAGAACTAGCTTCGTCTTTCTTCGTCGATTCTAACACTCCCGCATTAGAAGTGAGACGTTGACCAAATTGGCATCCTCCTCCCCATCTCACTTGTCGTTCTTGTTGCTCTACGGACGCTGAGCGGTGGGTTACGAATCACGCCACGACTCTTTCTGTTGATGCAACGGACACCAAGAAGCTCAAACGATTATCGCATTATTAAGTGAAGACCTCCAAGTTCTTCGTACTGCTGAAGCCAGGACGCCCCAGTCGAACCAGTCGTTGTCGCCGTCAAGCTGAGACGCACCTTTGGATCCCCGTCGAAGCCGCGCAGATGCTTGGGCGAAGACAAGCCGTTGCGACGCCGACCATAGAAGTCGACGACAAGGACGGAGGACAACTACTGAACCAGCAGAGCCGAAGACGAAGTTCACCTCTCGTCAATGCTTGCGCAAGCAGATGACCAACCGTTGCCGAAGTCGAACCCGGTAGCCGCTGAGTCAAGCCGTCGTCGTCTAAGAACCGTCACCACGCCGTCTTGAGTAGAAGAAGCGACCGGGAATGTCGAGACTCGTGAAGAGAGTCGCGACACGATCTTTTCCTACCCGAGAAATATGCGCACCAAGAAGTGGGGATTGTGCTGCCAAGAAGACAGCTGTGCTCGCCAACTACCGTCGCCTTAGATTTGACCAATTGTTCTTCCACAAGATTCCAAGCAGGAGCTGGACGCGGTGTGGAGCAAATGGCGCCACCAAAGAGTCCCTGGATCGACCACCGTCCACACGCCCGATCAACCATATCAGCTGCAAAAAGCCGTCAACATGGCCGCGACCATCAAGCCGTCATCTAGAACCTCGAGTAAGGCGTATTCACGAAGTACCTCGCGAGAAGTAACAAGGCGTCCCTAGAACAGGAAGTCGCAGAGAAGTAGCTGGGTTTCACTTAAGTCGAAGTGCAGCCGATGCCATTTTCATCTTCCAAAAGCTTAAAATCAGGAGAAAGAAAACAAAGCGGAGGAGAAGTCCATGCCAAGCAAACTTCAGCCGTTTCGACACTGAAGTCACAAGCTATGCCGAATGCTCAAACCCGAAGACTTGCCAACCTCGAGGAATGAAATTAGTCTTTTCGTGCACCCACACCCGAAATCCAGCTTGCTTCCGAAGTGTCTGAAGAAGAGTGGAATCTTGACCGATGCAACCCAATGCAATTTTTACCAAACAGCATTTCTCAGTTGCGCGATGACCCTTCTATAATCAGAGGAATATTCCCACATGATTCGCTCGAACACTAACAATGCGCATAACACGGTGTTATACAAAGTGTTTTTTGTAACAACACGATCAGAGGGGCATTGGAAATTCCCCCACCCAAAAACTAAAATGTTCGCCACATCAATTCGGCAAGAAAGCTTACTTGCAAGTTGGAAGATTTATTGCATCATGGATGCTCTTCAAGAAGCACTGCAAGGCCTGTCTAACCCAACAATAAACAAGACCTGCCGCGCACCCCTTGAACGTGGCTTTGCAATAAACAGGACATGAACATATCAGATTAGCGCAAAAAAAGAAGAAAAGCCGAGAAAACGAAGAAGGGGGTTCTTTGGGTCACCCAGCCTTTAGGTTAATCTTAATCTAAGCTCGATGTTAGATCTAGCCTTGAACTCCTATGTTTCGCATCAATTCTATTTTTGACGGTTCAAAAAAATGGAGAAGAAGGGACTGGATCGTAAAATCAAGCCTGGCCATGCTTAGCCTAAGCGACGCAAAGTCCCCGCGCGCCTGTGGAGGCTTAATTTATCTTCGACTTTGAGCAGGTTTTTTCTAATGACCATCAATGATGGGCTGTTGGGATGGTATCTGGCTGCTTAGTTCAGACCTTTTCGGCTTATTTGCGAAATTCGTCTTTCCGCGGGTCGAGAGAGCGCTTCGGCCGAGGCGGCAGCCAGGGCAAGCAAGTTCTCCCAGTTCCCAGCGGCGGGAGCGCTGGGCGGCCCAGCGTCACTCTTAAGGTCAACCTGGCGCGACTACGGGGCAATACAATCTGCGCTGAGAGACAAATTTTCATTTGTCGCCAATGATCCTTATTATGCTAGGCGGCGGAGGCTATGCGCGACTGGGCGCCTGTAACCGCAGGTTTCAGCTCGGTTACTATTTTTGTACCGCACGTCGCTGCACGTGTTCCCAATTAGTATGTTCTCGTGAAGTCCGTGGCGTTCAGGTCACGATTATGTTTTTGTCACCTTCGAGGCCCTCCGAAAAATAGAATGATTTTCCGACGCGGTCCTCGAATTAGTCACACCTAAAGCGCCGGCCCCTGTAGAATATCGCAGTCTTCTGATGGGGTCCTAGAAATTGCCATGGTCCAAAAACGGCCCCATGGATCGATCAGCGAAATTTTGTCCAAAAGCTGTCGGTCACGTGCTAGGTCGCTTTGAAAATCGAAAAGGGGACAGACTTCATATCAGTCCGGCGAGAGAGCTTCGTTACCAATTTACAAGATTTGGTTACTTGATCGCTCTCAATAAGGCCTGGCTCATGGCAAATTTTCTCTTGGTCGAATTACCACCACAAGAACACTTCGAGCATCTAAACAGAACCGCAAAATCATTCACTCGACGCTATCAAGATCAAGTACTCGATCTCTCAGTTCAATAGACGTGGCTGAGCCTTTCACAGAATGAATAGACTTGAGGGCACCTTAGACAGTATGAAATATCTCTTATTGAGTAATCTTTCACAAATTCTTCAAATCGAATTTTCAGGTTGGAGCTCTGATGTGGAAAGAAGGACGCACGACATTGGAGAAGATCTTCAACTCGTGAAAGCCCCTTCCAGCGAGGAGAGGCTCCGACGACAAGACCTCTTTCGGACAACTTAAGACGCTCCTTTGTACTAAATCTTATCCTTTGTGTCTGGACGCACGGATTGCATTTGTGCTCTACGAACTTGCTACGTATTTGTGGTCTATAAAATTTTTCTGGTGGATTAGCTATGAAAAAACTTAAAAATAAAAAGTTTGTTTCATTATTATGCTATTGTAAGCACATTCGACTGCCAACTCGCCGTCGGTTGTATCGGGAGCGATGGCCGTATGATGCGGAAAAGTATCGGCCTCTGATTTTTTTCGTCTGAAACACGCCACGACAGACTAGAGCATCCATTCTCGTTTCCCCGTCCAAGAGGCGAAACCCAGGATTGCCCATGATATACGGTTCGCTTGACGATTTTGTCAGGAAGGGGCGAATTTCGATCCTTGAGACCTGTGAATCCTTGATCACTGTCCTCAACATCCCCAGGATAACGGTGAAGTAGCGCAGGCGGTTGCGCGGCAGTCCTTTGAGTGCCGGTTCTTTGCGAGTTCGACGCTCTCGCTGCGTTCTTTTTTTTGCACTAGCTATTTTTCATCTTTTGACACTCAAAACAAGCCTTTAACCCTCTTAGACCAACTTTAAAAGACTCATAAGGCTTCCAAGTACAATAAAAAGACATTCTAGAGAGGTCGATTCTAGGCTCAAGATTTTGGTGAAATCGATTTTGGCCATTTTTCGACCAATTTTGGTTCGAGCAAGTTTGGGCGCGGCGGCGCGATCCTGACAACGCGCTCGCGTTTCGCCGCCAGAAACGAGCCTCGTTATCATCCGCTGCGGGCGTTCTGACAACATCGTCGCGAAACGCGGCGCCGTTTGGGCGCGGCGGCGCGATCCTGACAACGCGCTCGCGTTTCGCCGCCAGAAACGGCCCTCGTTATCATCCACTGCGGGCGTTCTGACAACAACGATGCGAAACGCCTCTAGGAACAAAATATCAGGTCGCCGAAAACGAAAATAAGGCGTTTTTCATCGACCTCACCATTCAAATCGGGGGGGGGGGGGTCGCGTTTAGTGCACAGCAGATGGATTTGAGTTTCGTTTTGGAAATCGTGGAGCGAAAACGTTACAAACAGGTCCGCAAATGAAGCACATCGAGTAAAGATCGGATTTCTTGTGATCGAACGCATATCTACTAGGGTTGGCAATCGGAGCCCGATAACCTAAAAATCGACAAAAAGCACATCTGTCAGCACGCTGACTTGCGTCGGGTCAGAGTGTCAGCAAAACAAAGCGAGCAACTTTTTGACTGTGCTCTGGCTAATTGTAATCAAATTTTTGCTAGTTGCGTCTGTTAAGAATGCGAATAAATTCAGTGATTGAATGTAAATTGGTTTGATCATGAACAAGCATCGCATTATGTACTTGCCCTCGACTACTACCAAGTTCTCGAAGAGTGTTGGATCGTCTCAAAGTGTGCTTAAAAGAGGCCAATTCTCTTTCAGGACGCCCGTGTCATCATCGTCCGTCGTCTTCTCCTGCGATCAGCTCTCCGCTCCACCACCGACTACGAGATGCATCGTCGTTCGACATCTTCGAAAATCTCATCAACGGCCTGCAGTTGGGAAGCTGCCATCTCCGGCGGTACGACGTTCTTCCATCGCTTCCTCGACTTCGACGATGATCACCGCCGCATCCCGCTGACCATCCCGACCGCCATCACCACGGGCCGACACCAGCTGCCAAATGGCCAGGCGGGTTAATTGTCTACCAAGCGAGGAGAGCCCCATGAAAATTTGGTGCTTTATCTTGCGAGAAATTAGAGAGAATGAGAATGAAAACCGGTGAACCCCTACCTGAATGGGAATTTACCAATGAGAACTCAAATAGCGATGAAACTTTTTTTTAATTGCTGGGAACGAAACCGATGGGAACTGGACCGACGGGAACTTTTTCGCCTGGGCCACGGCGAGTCACGCGTTTCCTGGCCTAATTGTAAGCGATAAGTGGGACGCGCGCGAAGTGAATTTTTCGCGCAATTCGTAGCTTGTTTGGCTGTACTACAAAAATACATATCCTTGCTATTTCTTTTCTTCAGGCTATTCTACGTATTTGGTACAACGTTTGATGTTGTTCTACGCTTAGAAGAGCTCAGAAGAGGCCCAGGAATGGCCAAATAGCATGCGTCTCCTCGCAAGGCATTCATAGCAACTATTTCTTATGGGGAACGAGTGACGCTCCTATCTCCTAAAGTTGCTCGTCTATCGGCCAAAACCTAGCATTCAGCAAAAAAGCGAAAGCAAGAAGTGATCTAGGGCCTCTAAGCTTTGGAATGAAACCAAAACAAGAGCGAAAGAACCAAAGACTGCGAAGGAATAACGTTTCTCAAACGGCCACTTTTTGGCTCTCCGATCCCCTAAATTGGTACTTTCTGTTTTAAAACAAGAAGCAACAAACAAATTCTGAAAGCTTAAATTTCTTGCTTTTATTGTTTGCACGCGCGGCGCTATGTAAAGGAAAATATTCCAGTTCGTTACTGTATCCAGACTCTTTGAAGAATGTTTATTGGTTTGTGACCCGCGACGAGTCGTGACGAAGAAGAAAGATTTGGGACGGAATCCTCGTGTGACACGACTTCTTTGAACACTCTCACTACTGTGAGGACGGCGCCTCGGACCGGCCGTTCTTCAGCGAGAGGAGCTGAGCGCCGGCGTCAAGGTCCGTCCGCGGTCTCGGCTTCTTCTTGCCCATGAGACGATTGATGATGAGGGATTCGAGGACGGAGATGGGAATCTCAATGGCGAGCGAGATGAGGAAGCCGACGGTGTACGAGACAACCACGGCCACGAAGGTCATCGACAGCTGCAAGAGGATTTTATTAGAAAAAGACGCTACCATTTGGTAGAAGGTCGCATAGTGAAAGGGGTTGGGACGACTGAGGGCGAAAATCTGGATGAGGATCGGATGGATGAGATAGGCGGCAAAGGTGATACGTGACAGGGGAATAAAGAACTTCCAACTTAGGAAAGTATTCACGAATCCTGCAAGAAAGGTGTTCATCTGAAGGTTGACAAACCGCCGTTGCCCGTTGCACAGGCGAATGTCACCCAGCCAATGGCGAAGGCGTACGCATTTCGGCCCATCAAGTTGTACATCACCTGCAAGCTCTTCAACAATCCCCACGGGCAACCTCTGCAAAGCGACTAATGTCGCCTGTTCGAGCAAAGTTGTAAAGGCCGAAGACAGAGTAGAGACCAAGAAGAGTGGACAGAGTCCAGCCAGCAAGGAGAACCTTCTAAACTTTGGTGGTGAGAGGAGAAGGAGTGTTGCCTTGGAGAGCTTCAGCTTCATGTCTTTGGCATATCGGAAGAGGATGTAGCCGACAAAGACACCACTGAGGTAAGGAATACAGCGAATGTAGGGCTTGACGTAAACATCAGTCCAATACTTGCTCAGCGACTGCACTCTGCATCTCTTCCTCAAGGAGAAGAAGAAGTGACTCACATTTGAAGTTTCGCCGTGAGAATCGGAGCGGGTGGATAGTTGTAGACGGTAGTGATGTAGAGGGAGAGCACCGAGGAGATGCCGATCGCCCCAAAGAGGAGCGTCATGCCCAACTTCACGTTCCTGCAATCGACAAGTCGGGAACTAAACCAGCGACCCACAAGTAGAGAGCAATGAAGAATAAGGGAGCCGAGTAGTGGAATTGAAGATCGTTCGCCAAGTACCAGGTCCATCCCATGCACTAGAAACTCTCGTTCTCCTTCTCAAATCTTACACATTCCACGTCTTGAAGGAGGAAGTTGTTGAGGTAGATCAGATTGGTCCACCAACTCATCGCACAGCCCGTCTTCTCAATGGGTCTCCAGAAAGGACCATCCGAGATGAAAGTGAAGAGGCTCACATCAAGCAGCATAATCACCACATATGTTGGTGTTATTCTGCAACATCTAGACTCAAGAACCATCTAACCTCGTGTAGCGACGGACATAGAAGAGAAGCCACATGTCCCAAGAGAAGATGGAACGATGTCGCTTTTGGTTTTCCTCGGTGAACTTCTTGAAAAAGAGGAAGGACGTAAGCATTCCACTACAAGCAGTCCTCATTCCCCTTCCACTTCACCTCAGATAGAAGAAGGAGTCGACGGCGATCGGGGCTTGCACAATCACTTGAGTGTAGAACATTTGGGGGAAGCTGATGAGAGTGGGGAAGAGATTGTCTACAGAGAGTATTTGTGAGGAGTACTAGAAGGTACCAATAGTGAGAGAGGTGCCCTGATAGTAGTAGGTGTGGCCGAGGATGATCCAGCACATGGAGAGGAAGCGAGTGCCATGCAGACAATCAATCTGCCCCTCCTGTTTGTCCGTCTTCAGAATTGTCGTTGCATTTGTGTAGATGGAGAAGGCGAGGATCATCTTGAGGAACCAGCCTGCTCTTCTTCGTGGCAATGTCTTGAAGACTCACTCGAGTCCTCATAGAAGTCCTTCTTCTCTTGGCCACTTAGAAGTCGTGTCTGTTTCTGCCACACAAGATAGTCGTAGAGAGTGCCGAAGACAAGCAGCGATCCAATCAGAGCGAGGAAATAGACCATCAAGACGGATTTGCCGTCGTTCCATAACTGCGACTCGGCTTTGCTATTCCGACAGACGACGTCAGCATGACAGACGAGATCACGACCTACGGCGCCTTCGACGATAGACGACGCTGCCTTGTCTTCCCCTTGAGAGTCGACACTCACCAAACTCCACAATCTTCTTCACATCGTAGGCGGTGCAGGAGTCGGGTGTGCAGAGGCCGTAGTTGAGGAGTGGCACGAGATCGAAACAGCGACCGTCGTTTTCAGTCTCTTCAGCCGTTGTGGAGTTCTCCCTGAGCCCTTTTCCACTGGAGGAAGACGTACAGGCAAGCAGCCGTGCTGTTGCCGGCATTCTTGATCGCCTTGAGAGGCGAGTCTCGATTATAAGGCTGCAGATAGGCCATGCAGTACTGGCCATTCCAACGTTGTCTGCACCACAGTCTTCAATCCTGTCTCCATACCCTTGGAAATTCTTCTGAACCGAGATTTTTCTGCAAGTGGCCCAGCTGCCGATCCAAAGGTTGTGCCCCGAGGTGATGCCCGCTGGCACCTTGCCCATCGCGTCGAGCACTGCAACTGTCAGTCAAGGCGATCCCCTTATCTCACCGTTAAAGATCCATTGTCGTTCGTTCTTCTCCCGTTGGAAGTGAGGAGTGCAAGTGCAATTCCATCCGCAGTGCTAAATCTCCTCTGTCATTCTTCTGTCGCGTTTTAACTCACTTTGTGATCTCGAATGTGAGTTGCATACTCGACAGCCGTCCAAGCAAGATGGGCGAAATCGGCGACACAAGGGGCGGAAACATCGAAACGACGCAACCAACGCACCACCTTGAGGAGCTCCTTCACATAGTCCACATCTCCATCGAGAAGGGCGTCGCGCAAATCGTCTCCTTGAGCAAGAAAGTGACGAAAGATGTCGAGATCGAGAATGAGTTGCTGCTCAGAATCGGCAAGGAAATCTGTCCAGAGGGAGCCCATGATGTGCTCATCTTCCTCGTCCACCTCGGGCGACGAGTCAAAGAGCTCATGCTCGCGGCCTACGACAAGGAGGGCGCCGAGGAGGAGAAGCCATAGGTGAGAAGGCGCCATCTCCTTCTGCTTATCAAGGGACAGAGTTCACTCGAGGCGCCGCTGTCTATAGACGCGCGACACCCACTAGGTCACAGTGATACATCACACAGGTCAAGAAGAAGCTTTATTGATGCCATAAGAAACGACATAATAAGGATAAGAAACAACATAAATAAGGAGAAGCTTCAACAATGAGGATCACATGGGAGGAGGAGGGGGAGGAGGAGCTCCGAAGGGTGGCGTAGGACGAGGCATTGGGGGAGGAGGAGGCATGAGATTCGGGGGCATTCCCATCGGTCGTCCCATTGGAGGTGGCGGCGGTGGAAGACCGGGCGGATAAGATGGTGGTCGCGCTCCTCCGTAGAAGGGTGGTGGCGGTGGTGGCATTCCCGGCGGCATACCTCCACGACTCGGTGGCGGTGGTGGAGGAGTGGCTCCCGGAGTCATGGGCGGAGGCGGTGGAGGCATGCCCCACATCGGAGGAGGCGGAGGAGCTGCAGAAATAAATAGAAATCCAAATGAACTCGTACCACTGAGAGGTGGCGGCGGCGGTCTTGGAGTCGCGGGAGTGCCGGGAGGCATAGGAGGAGGAGGTGGTGGAGGAATTGGCGTGGCGCCTGGCGGTGGTGGAGGACGGAAGAATCCAGTTGGTGTGATCATTGGTGGCGGCGGCGGAGGAACCGACGAAGGAACTCCAGGCGCCGGACGAGGAGCATCGCTGAACATTTGATTCGGCCTGTCGCTGCTCGGGAAGAGTGGATTCTGCGACGCGAGCATTCGCTCAGCAGCTGTGCCGTGACGTTCGCCCTTCGCATCCTTCTTAAATGCATAAGAGACGGTGATGGCTCGATTGCAGAGATATTGTCCGTTCATTGCCTCCATCGCAGTGTCAGAAGCCTCGAAAGAAGCGAAATTTATGAATGCAAAGCCCTTGCTGTTTCCAGTCTCCGCATCTCGCATGATCTTCGGCACCTGCAATTTCGATTCTAGAACATTTTGAAAGAACCGAACCTGCAGAATGACTCCAAAAGCACTGAAAGTGTCGAACAGAAGCTTCTCGTCCACTTCAGGATCCAGATTTCCAACAAAGATATTCGCACCAACATCCATATTCTTTTCATGCGCAGAAGCCTTGTTGACCTGAAAGAGTCAAAGAGAAAACCTGAGAGCTTACCTTAATAGGCTTTCCATATAATTTAATCATGTTCATGATTTTTATCGCATAGTCGGCGTCCTCCTCCCCCATGAACTCCACAAAGCCAAATCTGAATCACAGAAGATTTCAATAAGCGCAAAAAATAGTATACCCCTGATGCGAGCAAGTAACTCGGTCTTTCGGCATGTTCACGCTGACAACTGGACCACTTTGAACAAAGAGTTCCCATAGAATGGCCTCCGTCACTTTTTCGTCGAGTCCACCAACATAAATAGTTGCATCTGAACATAAAATGCTTAATAAAAGCATCTAAAAGTTCTCACCTTGATTACGCTCCAAAACCGGTCCAGAATTCCAAAAGGACGTCATTTTGAAGCTCTAAAACCTGAAAAGCGAACTACCCAGGTTAACGAGAAAACGAAAGGTACGCAAGTGGCTCTCAACACCAAAGTCCAACTTCGTGAAAATATTCATATATTTATATTCAAAACAATTGTATACTACATGAACGTAAAAACAAAAAACAGCGAATTCGAACACAGAATCAAAAACATACAACAATTTAATACCAAAACGTTCATTCGTAAAAACTAATAAATTTCCGATAATCCAAGCTCGAGCCATATTCCTCATAATCATTTCTCGTCGCGAACCGTCGGTTTAATCCCGAGCTCAACGCTAGATTGGCCGATGACCAAGCAGCGGTAACGGGACTCTTTGCAATCGAAATGTTCACATCATAAAGTGTGTCAGCCATTGCACGTACTTCCATTTCTCTGGAGAAAAAAAGATTGTCCTGAAAAATCAAACTCACAGTCGTAAAGCATAGTTTTCAAAAAGAGCTGAGCCGCCAATGACCACAATGTTGGACAGCATTCGAGAATGAAGATTTGCAGGAACCCGCCGTAGAGACTCGATAATTGCTTCAGCAATGCCCATTTGGTTCAAGCCGAGTATTGACGGACGAAAGAGAGCCTCTGGAAGTGCGAATCTACAAAAGAAATACGAACAAATCGGGAATGTTACCGCTCAACATTCATCGTCAAATACTGTGTTTCGTCTTTAACAGGCATACGAAGATATCCTCGTGAGACAGAACCGAAATCAGGTAGAACGTACTCTCGACGAATACTATTCGCTGCTCCAGCAAGTCTATGAGATTGAATGAATCCTGCAGTTCTCACCCGGCAATTTTCATATCTTTTCCATAGTCGAGAGAAACAAAACAACTGTCCTCCTTGCATTGATTAATGACGTATGTCTCTTCAGAAACGTTGAGTTCACGATACGAAATCCAGTCCTTCAACTGATTCGTTAAAGCCTTCCCACCCACGTCTATTCTGAAAACTGTTAGAAACAATGCTGTACATACCTTACAACTCCAGCACTATAGATTCTGCCGTTCACAAATGGAATCACTTTCGTGAACGAGAAACCCGAGTCGACAAGAATTGAACATTTGGAGAGATTTGCATCAGCAAGCGCCACCAAAGATGGGGCTGAAAGACTTAGAGAAAAGGTGGAGTGGTACCTCCAACTTTCAGAAGAGCGGTGAATTCGAAATCTTCAAATAGAATTTCTGTACTTCTATCTTTGATTGCCGGAGACACCATATTGGCATCCGTTAGCAAAAGACGAGACTCTTTTGGGTTGACACTTTTCAAAGCGCTAGTCCAAATCTTTTGCTGGACATCCCAATGCACTAAAAAAAAAGTAACATACTAATCTCAAAACGCACCGACGTATCCTCTTTCCATAGGTAGTTCGAAAAATAAGCCGGACTTGTCGTGACATTCTTGAAGCTCGTTTCCAATATAGACGCGACGCCGATCGCTTTTTGATTTCACGATACAATTCGGCACTGTCCTGAATTATAAAAAATCGGTCCCGGCCAACTTTCCCCCGAAAAATTTTCGCACCTCAAACGAGCCAACTCCCCCCCCCCCCCCAACGGCGAGCCATCTTCCCCCCGAGCTTGTTCCTCTCCTTGAGCAGTTGTGGATAACATTTTCCCAGTAAGAATGCAAGGGAGTCAATCCACGAAGTACATGGACGAAAAGGTGACTCAAGGAATGGCGATCCAACTGACTCTTACACTAAATGGAGTGCGGGAGATACATACTCTCATTGGGATATGGTATGTAGTGGCTGATTATCTTCGTCTTACAGATTGAATGTTTAGCCTTCTGTGATTTGGCCGTTCCAAGAGTCTTGTGGTTAGCGCGGAGCAGATGTCTCCAAAGATAACATCTGAAACTAAATCCATTGGAAAACCCAGCATTCCCTTACGGCTTACTAACTATTCTAACTTTCTTTTAGCTAGGAAATGCTTGATTAATCCCGGCTATTGTCAAATTTCATGTGACTCTCTTAGGGACCTTCACATGTTTGAAAAAGTTTCTTTTCCCCCGTGCAAGTTCGGTCTTATTTTGTTCCCCGTGCTCGGT
>JAQIXL010001654.1:0-16528 GCA_034700245.1 Poikilolaimus oxycercus
TTCTAGGAGAGGGGGGCTGGGGGGCGAAGCCCCCCAGCCAGCCGGGACCCCGCCGGAGGCGGGGGCACGGCTGGTTTTCAAATAAAGGACAAAGAATCGCGAATATTTCCAAGTAGTGTTTCAGCGATCACGGTTTCTTTCGCTTTCGCAACAGCAGAAAGAAACGCTTCTTCAAATGCGATGATTGGAAAAGCCTCTTCAAGTCAAAAAAAAAGAATGCGGGTATCTTCGACCCTTTTTCTTTGCAAGAAGCTCTTCACGTCTCAATTATGTTCATTCTGCGCGTCTCAAATTCTGAAACGAATGAAACCGTCGAGCGCAAAGCTGTCAAAGATATGCAGCACTGGACTGTTGAATTGTAAACGTTGTTCCGGAAACTAAAGCTCAACTCGGCGGTTTGAGCAGTAGAATAACACTTGACACCGTTTTGGTTCCCAGTAGTCGTCATCGTTCGCAATCTTTTATTAAAATCTGGCCCTTTGAAACGTTCCGTTTTGCGTTGTGACTTCGAGAAAGAGACCATAGAGTGGTCGTGGATCAACAGTTTTACCAGCAGTACAAATTCCAGGGGGCGTCATCACCAAGATGATGCCGTACAGCAAAATGTTTTGCCAACTGACTATGGCACGCCACGTTTTCGAAGGCTTGGCAAAAACTCCCGCATTTCACAAAGGGAATGCCACGACTGCGAACCTCGGCCAACAACACCCTGGAGTGCACGTTTAGGAGGCTACTGTTTTCCTCACAAAAGTCCTGCGGTCAGCAATTGGAAGAAAAGGCGAGCATAACGCCAGCGACACAAATGACTTTGTTCGGAGACCTGCTACCGCGGCTGAAACCGTCAACACATGGGCCTAGCAGTGCACCAGCGAGAATTCTCACGAGAAAATCTTTATGTGACCAATAACTCGGCAGTTTCGGTCAAGAGGCAAAGAATCAGTGAATTGACAATACATGGCAGGCGTTTATTTCCATTCCGACCAATTCAGACTGCGAGAAGTATGTACGAACCGGTCGTTGCAAACTGCAAAGTGCGACAGGTGTGAAAAGGCGGCTGTGAACTGGAGAAGTACAGTATGCTTCCACAACAATACTTCCACAACATGTTTAGCAGCTGCCACATTTCACTAGCAACTAGGGCGTCGACCTTTTACAACTATTGGTAGTTGCCAACCTAGACCTGACGATCGACGCCATCTTCATTTGCAACGGCGAAATCTGACGCGCACGTGTAAGGAAAGTCCACAGCGACGCCATCGGGAAAGTCGCATTGTGGTCACATGCAGCTTCACATTTGGTAGAACGTAAAACATTAATACGCCAGGTGGGACAAGGGCGTACTCGGTCGCCGCTCAAACTCGGTGGTTTTGTGAAGGAAGCAAATGAGAACACGGACGTGATCGTCGATAAACGCAACAGTTGTTCACTTCGCTTCAGTCTCCTTTTCAATTTCGTCCAGTTGCATTGTTCAAAGTTTGTTCACAACAACAGAAAGCAAATGATACGCCAAAACTGAACACATCGAATTCAAATTAGCAAGGGAAAACTCATCAGCACTCATCAAACACATCTACAAACCAGAAATTAATACGAATTCATAATGGAACAAATCAATTGCGAGTTTCTGAGAAACAAGCATCATTGAGAACACAGACCTAGGACTTACTGTTGCCCCTTCATTGCTCGGTTATTGTGCAAATCTTGAATCCGTCAATTCACACCTGTTCTTGAAGCACAATCGCATCTCTCTGAGATGAGCACGTAGAATTTCGAGGAGTGGCTTCGGTTTGATTTTTGTTGAAATCTCAGCCGTACTCGGCGTTTTCATGCATGGCAAGGTAAATGTGGTGCGCACACTAATGTCAGACTACTTCCATTCTGCGATAAAACGGTGGCTCGATCAAAACGAAAATCACTAGAGAAATTGTCGATCAGTAAATTGCATCGCGATTGCACACGACGGTTTCAAGATCTAGCTAAATAAACATCGTCACACCGAATGCGTTGTCACAAGACGCGTTGATGGATGTTTCGTTTTTTTCAATTTGGCCTGTTCAGTTATGCTACAAATTGCTAGCAAATCTGATTTTGTAAACAGTTCTCTTCCAAAGAACGCTTCATAATGTCCAGACTTTTTCACAGTTTCATCGTTTGTATAACTTCCATTGCAAATAGTCACACCAATAACAAATAGAAGCCCACGTCTTTTGTATTGTACAATATTAGTCTCACGGCAAGTCCTACCGAGTCCGAATATCCGGCAGCCCAGGTTCGCTCTGCGCGCCTCAGATTCCAACGCGAATGAAGCCGTCGAGCGTAAAATTATCAAAGATATGCAGCACTGGACTGTTGAATTGTAAAGGTAGATTCGGAAACCTGTAAAGCACAACTCGCAGTTTCACCAGTAGAATAACAACTGCGCCACATTTTGGTTACCAATGATCCAACTTTCGAGACTTTGGCTTGTCCAAGAAGACACCGTTGTCGTTTGCATGCGTGAACTGGTTAACGAAGGTTGACGCGTGATCCTCATGCATCGCATGCAAGTTCTGTGACCAGAGAATGCCCGTGACTCCGCGGTTTTGTCAATAGCTAAAATAAAATGACAAATGCTAACGCCATTAACAGGCTCAGTTAGCTCCATGAGCAACGCAAAACGGAATCCCATTCCAATGGACTTGTGCTTCAAAGTGAAGCCCACGTTTTCACCGTTTCGTCTTCATTCTAACTCGCATTGCAAGGAGTTTCATTAATCGCCAAGAAGTCTAGTAGGGTTGGCTTTATTGACAGCCGGAATGATTGAGAGTGTGACGTTATTTTCACTTTGTGCGCTCTACTTTGTTGGAATACTCAAGTTTGGCCAAGGTATCCTCGATAATGAAACTCGGGTAATTGGACAAGTTACGTTTCAAACTCTCCCAGAACATTCCGGCTGTCAATAAAACCCCGAAACCCAACCCTAAAGTCTAGTCTTGAAAATTCGCTGTCAACGAATTCTACTGATGTGAGTACGTTGAGGGAAAGTCCTACACATCGCGCGCCACGCAGAGAACCAGCCTTCCCGAGATGACTCTGAAATGACCAAAACAGCTGACGGTGAACTTTCGACTTGCACAACGACAATAGAAAGATCATCACACGTGCTTTGCAAAGAGTGCCGTCAGTCGGCATTCTCAACCGAATCTATACCTGGATGAAGTCTTTGACGCTTTCCGCTCGACACCGGTTCAAAGTTTGTTCACAATCAACAAAAAGCAAATGAGACGCGAAAACTGAACGCATTGAATTCACTCGAAGTTAGCGACACTTCGGCTATTTACAATATCACCAAACATTTTTACAATATCTTAGATAGAAACCAGAAACTAATGAAACGAATCAGCAATTGAAACATGTGAATTGCGAGTTGGTGAGAAACAAACATCAACTGGGAATCCCCGAAATACTGCTGCCGCTACAGCGCTCGGCTGTTATGCGATTCTTGAATCCGCCAATCACCTCTGTTCTTGAAGCGCACCGTTTGTTATTCATTCTGAGATGGCATTAGGGCTCTGAAAAGTCAAGTACAGCGAGTCAGAAGGCATCTTCGAAGGCGCAGCATGATGAAAGTGGACATGTCGTCTCTAGGACAAACAGTGTTTCGAATGATTTTCTGTGAGCCGTTGAAACACGGCGTCAAAGATCGCTAGGAAAGGACGAGGTTGTCGAAGATTTGATTCGACGTGAAGGGAATCTTGCAGGGTCTCCTTCCCTTGTTCGTCTGGACAACAGGCTTCAGGCCAACGACGCTCGGGCCTGAAATTGGGCCTCCTGGTGTTTAGACGGCTTGACGGACAATGTGGGAGGCGGCGTCGCCTTGCTGCAAAGCGAGGAGCGACTCTGAGGGCGCATCCGTTTCTCGCTCCTCAACGGGCACGACACAAGAGCGCAATCATGGCCATGCTGTCCCTCGCGCACAGGCCACTCAAGCGAGAAACACTTCACTCATTGGCAGCGGAGACCGATTGCCGAGGATTACAGCCTGAACACCTTATTCTTAGATGTTCGAAGCTATGGGATTCCAAAAAAGCTAAACGCTTTACGTAAATGTGCTGACTTTGGTACTCATAATTTTTCTAACAATAAATTTTTCACATTGTTCGACAGAGAGACTGTATGTGCCAGCATTTCACAGAGCGTAAAAACATCAATACGCCGGCTAGGAAAGGGAGTAAGTACTCTGGTGTCGCTCAACCTTGATCGCCAACAAAGTGTATTAGACCTGCTCTGCATGTTCTACAATGAATTCCGAACCAATTGAAACTGTCGACAGTGGAGCTCAACAAGCAGCTATCATTTGCAGTGCTATCTAACAAAAAGCAGTGCAAGTTTGGACAATCGGCCTTTTCCAAGAACCGTAAGATCGAAGGAGCAAACTTTCGTTGAGCTGTTAGCTGAAAAAGCAAGGTGTTAGGCCAGACAAGATTCCACGGGTGTCTCGCAAGATTTTCCCTATTTTTCTTTGTCTCGCAAGTAAATGGCAGAAGGCTTGCATTTTCGCAAGAGCAGAAAGGCGGACGAGATCGTAATTGTGCACAAATAAGCACCATTGTTTCAAATTCATTTTTTGGCTTTCATTGGGCTCCCATGGTTTACGTGAAATATTTTAAAGAAAACGGGGAACAAATCAATTGAAGCAACCGTTGCCTGGCTGATTGTGAGTCTGGTGACTACGGCGCCTCGTCGACGTTGATAACTTCTCCGTTCAATCTTGATTGGCGAAGGAGGTCCTGTTACGATCGTTGATGCAATCGCCAATTTGTTATCTGACCAGGACGAAACTGCCGGGTTATCGGTCACATGATACTTTCGCTGTTGCACCAGCCCTCATTGGCTGTTGGACGTGAAATTGGCACCTGAGTACATCAGCGCATCGATTTCGAGGTCTCTTTCAAATACTCAAGCTGTTTCTACCATAGAACGCCTCTGTCAAACATTGATTTGTATAAAAAGCACAATGCTTCAAAACTTCCAGACTTTTCACAGTTTCATCGTTTGCATAACTTCCATTGCAAATAGTCACACCAATAACAGCTAAAAGGCTACGTCTTTGTATTGTATTAGTCTCAAGGCGAGTCCTACCGAGTCCGAATATCCGACACCCCGATGGGATATTCGGACGCTTTTGCCAGGATGTGTCATCTCGTTCTGGCACTGAAAACGGTTCGTGAAAAGAAATAGAAATGTGTGTCGTTGCTAGCAAAATAGAAATGTGATGAGAATATTGAGGGGCGCAAGCAACTCTAGAATTTACTTGCGCGTGATGACAGCAATGCGCCGGGCCACAAATCTACCCTTTTCGCAAGATTTTAAATTTGCCAATCATCCTTGTTGAAATCGATCCCTCGAACCTTTTCCTTGAAGCGCATTGTCAAGAAGAGATGGGATCCTGATAAGACTTGTGCTCGCTTCGATGCAACGGAAGCTGTCTCAAACCTGGGGGAGTGTATTGTATTTCCTTCTGAGAGGTGCATAGATCTCGTTGAATCAATGAAGTTCTTCTCTGATGAAAAGAAACTGAGCTAAACAAAAGATATCT
Source organism: Poikilolaimus oxycercus (assembly GCA_034700245.1). NCBI lineage: Eukaryota > Metazoa > Nematoda > Chromadorea > Rhabditida > Rhabditidae > Poikilolaimus > Poikilolaimus oxycercus. The sequence continues at coordinate 5,579 of JAQIXL010001654.1, forward strand.
TCTTCTGGTGATTAGGAATTTGTGTTTTAGGAATTTGTGATTTTTCTCTTTGCCGTTTCAACCTGCTCGTGAGGCCTATGATTTCTGACGTTGTGATTATTCGCGCACCATCTTTGTCAACAATCAAGAGCGAGTAACCATCACTACCAGCGTGACTCTCCTTTGAATACTAGCCTGTAGCTGATTCGAGATCTATTCTTCAAAGTTAGCGGCGGAAAATTCATTTCACCGTTTCCGTTACCGAGAAATCGGTCATTGTGCGTCTTCAACGTCTGCCAATTCTGCGTAAGAATTGCATCTTCAATTAGGCCGTCACTTTGCCGTCTCACAGTTAGATGATCTTATGCATACGTTATCAAAAAGCACGATTTGCAAGGGTGAAGTGCGCATCACGCCATTGGTTGAGAAGGGGGCCTCAACATGCGCTCAAACTCGCTCCATCCTGTGAACCAGCCAGCAACGAGACTGTTTCGGAGTAGAAATAAATCGTCCTTCAACTGGCTTGTTTGCATTGCTAACAATAAGCATTGTGCCACTTTCGCCTTTGCCGCTATCGAGGTGCGCAACCAAACAATTGAAATGGATAACTTTGCCCGAACACGGAACGAATCCGTTTGGATTTCTACACATAACCAGAAACGGCGAGATGCCAAAACTGAGCGAAATGTTGCCATCGGCTAAAGTAAGTTGATTAAAAGGGTTCACTCTGGAGATTGCAAATTATTGACTTTTTAGCGCAAATTTAATGTGTCCGTGTTGAAACAATCACTTCGATGGCGTAGTTGTGTAATTCTAATCGAATGTCGACATCTTTTTCAGAACTGAAACGAAGTCAATCGAATGGCCAAAGGTCTAATTCGGCGTTTGGATGTAGACTCTTGTTGCTTGAATCATAAAGAGAAAATGTTCAAAATAGGTTTATTCCAGTTTATTCCTGTCCCCGAAAGAAGCGATCACTAATGCTCGCGAGATTATTCGTCTTCTCAGAAATGTTTCCGAGACCAGAAAATGCCCGTGGCGCGACGGTTTCGTCACAGCTCTAATAAAATGACAACTGATAACGCCACTGTCAACCGCGTGACGATCGACGCCGTCATTCTTGCAACAACAACATCTAGTGCGCAGTTGATAGGAGAGTCATCAGCGACGTCGTCACGAAGCTCACATGTTGTAGCTAGACCAAAAGGAGGAGAAGGAGAAGGATTGCCAGTTCAGAGGGCGTTCCCATGTGTCTTTCTGCTTCCAAGTCGGTAACACTGACACTAGGACATCATCGAATTGTTTTTCCCAACTTGATTACACGGATGATTGTCTCGGTCGGTTCACTATCCCCGCTCTGCATGTTACAAATTCCGAAACTTGTGAAACCGTCAATAGCAGGGGTGCAGTCTTGACAAGAATTGTGGTTGCTCATTTCAGAAGCTCTCTCGAACGTGATGTAAGACAAGATCGTCAATGACAAAATAAGATATTTTTCAACACAACCAAACCGAATGTTGATTGGCTGAAACAATCAAGCATCGGTGAAATTGTCTGCTGATTCGCGAAAGAACTTTCAGTAAGTGTCCATGAATTCCATTTCCATAAAGCAGGGTCGAGTTGAAACCTTGCGCCTCGTCGCTTTCAATTATGTGCGTCGCTTTGTCGCTTGATCTCCGCACCGAAAAATGGAACTCGACGATTTCGAAGCATTGCAGGAGTGCTCTCTTTCTCAAAACGAGGTCGTCACGCTGCTCACATGTTGTAACCAGGTGCAAACGAGGAGAAGGAAAAGGAGAAGGATTGTCGCGCTGAAACAATCAACAGCTCCGGTGCTTTACTGTTTCTCTCGGTTTGTATCACAAGGGGCTCTCACTTCCAACGATTCGCTCTCACTCGATGATGCTACTAGTATGTACAACAGTTCGAATTCGCATTCTGGGATTCCTATAATAAGAAGAAGATGCATCTATGAATTTGTCTGCTGATTCGTGAAAGAACTTCCAGTAAGTTTCCATGAATTCCATCAGGGTCGATTTGAAACAATGTGTCTCATCATCCCATCATTGAGAGACCACTTCAAAGCTAATTGTAAGCGGAAAATTGAAATTGTTGATACCGGCGTCCAAGCGGTGCGTCGCCCAACTAGTCAAAAAGTAAGCTAGATGAAACGCTACATTTCGAGGAGCCACAAAATCGTCGCAGAATCGTCCGATGATCGGAATGCCACTCAAAAGTTCGCCGTTTCAGGCTGTCCTTGAATGCTACAATTATTGGGTACCTTATTTTGTGCTCATCCGATAAACTAGTGTTTCAAAGTGAAGCTCACGTTTTGACGGTTTTATCGTTAGCCTAACATGAAATTTTGAGAGCCACGCTGGTCACCTCGTAAATAAGACGATGTTAGGATTCTTTTATTGGACAAGCAAAGAGCGATAAGTTTCAACTCCACTCGATCTTTTGATTCGCCGTTAGTTGACAGTCGTTTTAGCTTGACCAACCAGTTTTACCGTCGCAGAAGACTTCCCAAAAACATGCCGCACATTTCGGCGGTTTCGTGATCAGTACAAATAACGCATCAAGGCGTGTTCGCTACTATGCATGGACCTTTCATATGTCGTGTCATGTTGCAGTCTCTTCATGATTCAGGCGCAGTTGCGCAGTCGCTCATGCATAAGCGACCGTTGTTCCTCTCCATCCAAGTGTCATCGAATGTCTTCGAGATTTGTGCACTGCGGTAAGTTGCAGCTCATTTGAGGATGCATTTGATTAACTCCATTACTTTGTTTCCGAAATCCAACCTGTTGAAGACTCAATCAACGAGTCGTCGAGGCGTCAAGGTTAGTGCGAAGACAATCCAGAGCTTCTTGTTCTCGGTTCTCGGATTCAGGTTCTCGGAGGTCGACGGGATCAAAAACCTCCAGGACGAAGGTAGCGTTGAAGAAACGTCGTAGAGAAAGTTAAAAACCAAAGACAAAAGGTAACGGCTCCTCTAGCTCCAAGAATTGGTCTACAATAAGCAAGGAGTCCATGGGAAAATTAGGCATCGAGCAACAGTGACATCTATCAGATCATAAAAACAGCTAAACGTCGATTCAACACCGCGTTAGAGTCAAGGATAACTGAAACTGGCAGCGCTCAAAATCAGGAATCGGCATTTTTGTGCTTTACCACTGTAGAGCAACGTTCATTCTGACATGGCATTTAGATGCCCACAAAGAGGCGATACTTCAGCGCTTCTTTCAATAGGAAGAACTGGCAAATCTCATAAGTTCACAGAACCAAAAATGAATATAACTCTAGTCACTTTGCCGTTTCAAGTTGAAAATAATAATTTGCAATATTGCGCGCAATATTGACATTGCCTTGCTCTGCTACCATTAAAGGAACTTGTTCCGCTAATTTTTCTTGTGCGATCGCCATAGCAGAGAAAACGTTTGTTCACATGGATGATTGTTTCGTTTGCATTGAAAAAGCGTCTTCATGCATGTAAGATGATCCGACGGACTCTAGTTCACATTGATGAATGATCTTGAAAGATTTAGCCGCAGAGTTCGTTGGAAAGTCTACGTTGATATTCGTATATTGTTGGATGTATTTCATTGTCTGGATACGCGGAATTTGAAACCGTGAATCTCACGAGAATGAATTCAAGGCCAACAAGAAATCGAACGTCACCCTTCTCCTAACTTCATCACCTCCATCATGTGCGCATCGAGGTTTTTCCAAAGCTTTATGAAAGAAGTCTGTGTGAAACTGGAGAATGCGGGGCTATCCGCGGAGGATCGCTGAAGGCTCGAGAATCCATCTTCACGATCACCAAACTTTAAAACAACCGTACTAACAAGCCGCAAAGAAAATTACACACTTCATGTTGTCTTGAAACAGTGAAGTGACGACGATACGATGACACACAAAGATGTTCCATTGGTTTCTTTACCAAACGAGTGTTGTCCCTCTGGCTTCAAACCAGAGCATTGGATTTGTCCTGTGAAAGAAACAGCGAATCAATCACAACAATGCGGGTGCCCTTCAATCGCATTGACCTTTCATTATTTGCAGCAGAATAGTCAAAGACTCTGCTGCAAATGAATGAAGGCTATTTTCGCACGTGCTGACTACTTGAAAACTGACGTCATAATTCTCCTTCGGGAGTTTTCGTCTCAAAAACTTGCCCATGGCTCTGCATGACGGAAGATGCTTTGAACAGAGTTCGTCATCTGCCACAACTACGATATTGCTCACGACTTGACGGATTCATCCCCAGCATGAAATATTTCGATAATCTTGCCAGCAATGGAGCCACTCTAGAGCATCTTCAAGCATTCAATTGTAATGTCTTCCGAGGGATATGTTCAGTGTTGTTTCATTTGTCGAAGCCACCGTCAATTTGAAATGGCCGCGACTCAACGGTTTTCTCAGCAGCACAAAGAGTATCACCGCAATTAGCACTACTAACCAATCGATTTCCGTATCCAACAATGCACAAAAATCATGCCACACTCGCTCAGCTAGGAATGACTGCCCGAGCTCTACTCTAATGACCTCCTCGTCACTTTCAGACGATAATTATTTCTCTCCCCCCGGGACTCGGTGGAGAGACCGGTGAGAGGCCCTTTGGGAGTAACCCAAAGCGCCTCGCACCGCAAAAATGCTGTTCACCACTCTGGCCAAGCCGCGAGTGAACAAGCCGCGCCGGGTTGGGCATAGCCTTCGGCCAGCACCAACCGCAGCGCATTGAACCGGCAATTGAACCAAAGGCCATCCGAGCCTGTGGCTATAGTCGCGCCGGGTTAACACCGAGTTTCGCATCACTTTTTTATTTCAATAAGAAATGAAACGGTCAATCAACTGCCCAGGGTTGACGATCGAATGGCGAGTTGCAGTGCAGCACATAATCGACACTGCTCGTTCTTCTTGTGAGGAGAACGAGCAAGGCCGAATTGATTTCGTGGAGCTGGCATTGATAAGGCGAACGAGGACGTGAGAAAACTGTGAAAGAAGGAGATGAAGGACGTGAAGTGAGTGGAACTAATTAGAAAAAGAACGACACACAATGGAGGAAAGAGAAGAGGAACTATTGTAAGAGTCTTCGAACTCCAAGTTGTCGTCAGGTAAGCCAAACTTGCGCAATAGACGACGCCGCACTGGGTGCAGCTTTGTTTGCCCCTCTCGGGCTCTTTGTGGCAGGTCGCGCAGAACATGGACTTGCTCGCTTGGAGCGCAAGACAAAGGCGTTCCGATGCCGCCTTTCGGTCTTCATGACTCGTCTCTGGCTCCTTTCTTGTTGGTCGGTTGCTCTGCTGCTTTTGAGTCACCATCTTTCTCGACGTTGGAGTTGACGCTTCAGTTGTAGCTGGAGTTGTTGGAAGACCGGAGGAGCCCTCTTCCGTTGTCAGCTTCTGTCGTTGTCTTTCAACTTCCGGCAACTCTGCCGAAAAGCTTCCACAAAACTTTGGCAACCACTTCCGTATTGGAAGCTGAAGAATCGACGATATTGTCGTTGGTCGCCGTGTCCGAGGAGACGGACTTCATTTAGAGCGTGAAAATTGCTATGCAGGCTCACCTTTGTCATTATCGGGCTGATTTCACTTTTTTTTGGAAAGCTTGCAAGCTTGCTGGAGACTGTGTGTAAATGCTCATCGTATGGCATTTTGGTGCAAGATGCCCGCTTTGCTTTGCCGATAGTCAGCCCTTACCACTAGATCCATTTCAACTTCTCGGGTCGGAATACAACGGTTGCAGATAATAGCCGCACAAGTCTTGCAAACATTTCAATGCGGTGTGAATTTCTGTTGAAACCGTCAAATGCGAACAGATGGCCTCGAGCAGCCGTTGAGTTGATTTCGGCTGCTTTTTATCAACAACAACTCTACCAACCTTCCGGGTTGATGATTTCGTTTAATGGCCAGGAGTTTCAGAGAGAAATTTCAGAAAAACTGCCCGTTTCCAGATTTCATTTCTGGAACTTCGAAGGCAATTTCATTAGTCGAAACAGTACCATCGACTTCTTGAAGAATTTCAAATCGCAGACCAAGCTGGCTCTCCGTTATTTCGGATTAGTCTCTCACACTGGATGTAGGGATTCTCTCGCCTTTTTCTGGCAAGTTCGTGTCGACCATGGTTCTGTGCATTTTATCCTAGAAACTCTCAATGGGTTTCACAAAGACGAGCTTGAACCACCAAATGACACTTGGGAAAGAAAATAACGCATTTGCACCTACCCGCAGCCCTTCTTTCACTCTGTCTCGCGTCCTTCAAACACAGAGGTGCACAAACCAAACAAGCAAAAGCACTTGCACCCGCGATGAGTCGATCCCGGCACTGAAATTTGTTGTCAGCGCCTTGAACCATTCGGCCACGGCCGGCAAACGGCCTTTCCAGCCCCAGTCCCGGGGGGAGAGAAATAAGGATCTCCGTCGTTTCAAATCGGCGCATTGCCATCGAAGTCCCATTGAAGCGGATTGCTATGCGCGGTCACAAATGTTCTGGAGAAAGGCCCGTGACCCCGCGGTTTCGTAGGCAATACAAATTCAATGACAACTGCGAACACCGCTAATAACTCGCGCTCTCGGTAAAGCGAATTCAATTGCAGTGGTGCTTTAAAGTGAAGCCCACGTTTGACGGTTTCATCATCATTCTAACTCGCATTGCAACGACTCACACTTGATCGCCAAGGAGTCCAATCTTGAAAATTCGTCGTTAACGAATTCTACTGATGTGCACACGTTGACGGAAAGCCCTACTTGAAATGACCAAAACAGCTGACGTGAACGACTTGCTCAACGACAATAGAAGGATCATCACACGTGCTTTGCAAAGATTGCCGTCATTAGGCATTCTCAACCGAATCTATACCTGGATGAAGTCTTTGACGCTTTCCGCTCGACACCGGTAAGTGTTGTGAAAAGTGAAAAGAAAGTCGACAGCGACATCGTGTGTAAGTTTTTCCACGCTCATCGGACTAGGACTCGTCCTCGCACGCCAATTGACGCCTTCGGCTCAAACTTGGCCTGCTGAACCGTTTCATGGTCTAGTACCTATGTAGTCGCCTTTGAATTGGGTCAAGAGACAAAGAAAAACGCCTGAAAGTTCAAAAAGTGCCATTACTTTCGCACCACCCCCAATAGTTCTGGGGACGCCTCGTTGAGCTAAAATTTCCTACTCCATGCTATCTGGATGAAATCTTTGACGTTTTCCACTCCACATCGGTGTGGGCTGACAAATTCATAGATGCTCGCACTGTCGTTGTGTCAAAAAAGTTGGGTCCTTCACCTCAGGTTTCTCTGTAGTCGCACGTGAATGTCGAGATGAAGCTTGATCAAATCGGTAGAAGTAATAACGATGGAAACGGAAGGAAGAACAGGCGATTCAAAAGGAAGAATGGGGCGTTTTCGTTGTCCCGCTTCAGTTCTGCCTGCACATGGCCGAGTTTTTGAAGAGCGATCCCTTCGCCGTTTCAGGGTAGCTATAAATTCTTCAATTCTTCGGCGCCTCATTCAGGCACACATATCTTCCTGAAAAAAGCAGTACAATAGAATCGCGCCGAAACCTGAAGAACATAAACACAAGAAATGGAATTGGACCGTTTGTCGCTCTCTTCTCGAATTCTGTTGCGAATGAAGCCATCAAGACTCTCTAGACGACATTCACGAATTTGATTTGTATTGTAAATCGACTTTCACAAGGAGGAATCATTTCTTTCCGATAAACACATGGCAGAGTCTTTTATCACACTGGCACTAGAACATCGTCGAATTGCTTTTCCCAATTTGATTAAACGGACGGATGTCTCGATCAGTCACTATCCCCGCTCTGCATGTTACAAATTCCGAAACTGCTGAAACCGTCAAATAGTCCTCATTCGCATGTGTTGCGTGTTGATTAGCCGAAACAATCAACAGACCAGGTGCTTCACTGTTTCTCTCGGTTCGTATCACTAGAGGCGTTTACTTCGATAGATCCGCTTTCACTAGATGATGCCATTGTAGTTGGAACAGGGTCGATTTGAAACCATGTGTCTCATCATCCCATCATCCACACCCGACTTTGAAGGCAAACAGCAAGTTGACAGCGGAGAACGTCTATAAAAACCCAATCACCAGAGAGGAATGGCAGATTGTTGGAAGTTTGTGTTGCTTTATTGATTTCACATAAAAATAAGGCTGTGCGATCGAGGTTCCTTCAATTCATCACGCACTGCCTCAACTGTCATAATAATCAAACATGAATTTGCACAAAACCGCACATAGAGAGTCATCAACAATGCTCGCGAGAATATTCGTCCTCTCACAAAGAAACCAAACCAGGGGGACCACGGTTTTGTCAGCTGGTCAAATACAATGAAAACTGCTAAAGACAGTAAACCGGGCTCCGCATGTTCAATTCAAAATTGAGTTCCATTGCACTGAACTGGCGCTTCAAAGTGAAGCTCACGTTTTGCCGGTTTCATCCTTTGTCTAACTCGCATTGTAAAGAGTCCGACATGTTCAATTGGCTATATCATCAATTCTTGTCATTAGTGAATTCTACTGGGCAAGCGGGTACACCTCGTTGAGCGAAAATTCCCTACGCAGCACGCTAGAATGATTCATCAAATGGGCTTCGCAAAGATTGTCGCCAGTCCACTCTACCGAATATGCACCTGGATGAAGTCTTTGATGCTTTCCGCTCGACACCTGTAACAACATATGCACAAGAAACGACATTAGACGATTTGTGCGCTCTTTTCTCAAATTCACTCAAATAAAATGATGATGATCAATTCTGCCGTGAATGAAGCCGTCTTGGAATTGTGAAGACTTCGGTAAATCTTAGCCTGGCGGTTTTAGATTGATGATAAATTATTTTCAATATAGTCGGCAATGATATTTTGTCTTTGGCAAACTCGAGTGTTAGGTTTCAAGTGCGATGGGAACCGGCAGTGAAGAGACGCGTGTGCATCAAGGACTTGTTCACTGAAAACGATACACATACTCGGTGCCCTTCCGTTTCTCTCTTGTAAGAGATCAAAAGATGATTGCGTCGATTTCGAGGTCTCTTCAATTTTGTTAGTCACTTCGCCGTTTCAAGTTCACTGCGAGTTGGTGAGAAACAAACATCAACCGGGATTCCCAAATCCTCTAAATTCTGTCGCCGCTACAGCGCTCGACAGTTATACGATTTATCAATCCGCCAATCACCTCTTTTCTTGAAGCGCACCGTCTGTTATTCATTCTGACACGGCATTAGGGCTTTGCAAAGTCAAGTACCACGAGTCAGAAGGCATCTTTGAAGGTTCATTGCGTATTCGTATTAGTAGTATCTGAAACCGTCGGCACCCAGGAAAGGCAGCACCTGCTTCGTCCAAAGTTGCCCCCTGCAAATTGTCTTCGGATGGTGAGCCCTCAAAGCAGACGTGAGGTCTTGTCCGTTTCTTGAGTGAGTTCGGGGCCGGATTTGGGTCATTGTGTCTTCAAAGTGAAGCTCACGTTTGACGGTTACATCGTTAGTCTAACATGAAATGTAGAGAGCCAAGCTGATCAGTTCGTAGATGAGACGATGTTTGGATTCTTTTACAATATTAATGGCTTGCGTTTATGCTGTCCCACAAGTGATTGTTCCACAAGCAAAGAGCGAGTAGTTTCAACCCCGCCCGATATTTTGAGTCGCCGTCAGTTGACAATTGTTTTAGTTTGACCAACCAGTTTCAACGTCGCAGAAGATCTCACTTTCACGTCGCTTCTCCTCAAAAACATGTCGCACAATTCGGCGGTTTCGTGATGAGTACAAATAATGCATCAAGGCTTGCTCGCTAACATACGGACACCTCGCAGACGTAAATGAAATCCTGGAAACAACATACTACGCGTTGTAGAAGAAAATTTAAGATGTTTTTCGAAGAACTACATACTACAAGTTTGGTTCACGTGATCTAATACCTTGACTGAAAGATCTACCAGGAAACTTCGTTCGTTGCCAAAACGATATGGAGATTGAGCAATTGTTGCACGAATTTCATTGTCCGAATACATGGAATTTGAAACGGCGAATCTCACGACAATGGATTCAAGGCGAACAGGAAATCGAAGGTCATCCTCCTCCTTGCTTCACTTACATCCATGATGGTCATCGAGGATTTTTCTAATTCGCTTTAAAGAAGTCTTTGTGAAACTGGAGAATGCGGGTCTATTGGACGGAGAATCGTTGGAGGCTCAAATCTCCGTCTTCACGATCAACAAATTTCGATGCAACCGTATCAGCGCGCCGCCAAGAAAATTACACACTTCAAGTTGCATTGAAACAGCGAAATGAAGGCGCCCGAAGTTTGCTTTTGTTCCGTGAAAGAAATTGCGAATCGATCGAAACAATGCGGGTGTCCTTCAATTTCAGGCTGAATGTCTAACTAGTCGTCTTTGACCATTCGGCTGCAGATGAATGAAAGCTCGTTTCCCACTCGGAAGCCTCCGAATCCGAAGAAGCGCCGTTGAACGGACGATCACACAAAGATCGGTTTCGTCTCGCTTCTTGCGACGAAGACAACATTTTGAACGCTGACATCAATTCTTTCTTGTCTGAACGCATGAAGGTCAATCACCTCTCCGCCTTCTGTTTCCGTTCTTTTCTCGGATGAGCATCTTTGGTGACTTCGGTGTGGATGGCACATGTTTTCTCACAGTAAATAAGAACCGCGGTGGGCAAGGATATTGGGTTGCAAATGAAAAAGAGAAACTTTATAACTACGCTGAAACGCTGATGCGACAAATCTTGAGGGCGCAATTCCTTTGATTTGGGATAAAGAGCGGAGGTTCTCTGACCTCGCCGTCTTGTGTTCTTTTTCTCTTCTCATAACATGATAGCCATAAAAAGCACATAAATAGCACTGAAAGTGTTATCCGTTCGCGTCCTAGGATGTATAAAAGACGTTCTCTGTAAGAATGGAGTTTTTTATTCGCGGCCATTATGCAAGTCAAAAAGTCGAATCCCAGATTT
>JAQIXL010001655.1:0-16526 GCA_034700245.1 Poikilolaimus oxycercus
AAAAACCCGACTTTTTGAAAACCCGAAAAAACCCGAACCCGAAAAACCCGACTTTTTCGAACCGGATCCCAACCCTACTGACTAAACAATTGCATTGCGCTGATCAATGTCGAAGCAAGTTGAGCTTGTATAATTGAAGATGCTCTATGATCAACTCCCTTTTCATCAACTCCTTCTTTCCCGCCACGTGGCATCGACGTGGTCACCGACTTTGTCTTTTTCATTCAAGCCATTGAAGGTCATCTTGAGTCTGCCGTTTGTGAAAAACAGAAAGGAATGCATCAACCGGAGACGCGAGCATCGGCAATACAGTTCGGCACAAGGTCCTCGCCGTCGTTTTCGTCTCAGTGAAGTGGACTGAAAGGCTCATTCGAGGTCCGAGGCGGTGGCCGCACCCGTCGGCTGACAACCTCGAAGACGCTCGTCCTGCAAGAGAACCTAGAGATCGGCACGAAAACAAATCGGCATGTGGCCGCTTTTTGCATTGCTTTCGTCAACAACTGCTCGCTTAGCGGCGAAATCGAAGGTTGAAAAAGCCTTTCAATGGGAACGCCATGCTTTGTCAAATGACTTCGATGAACTTGTCAGAACGAGTTGCTGGATTGGCATCCTGGGCTTGTTTTCGCCAACTCGACTCCCATTCTGTTCACTTTTTCACAAATTGAATTCGATTCTCGGCTCGTTTGAGTCAGAATTCCGGTTCAGGTCTGCCGAAGTAGACGGACCGTCGCCTTCTCTCTCAATATTCTCCTTGTTCAGAGAAGACCCCAGTACTCTTCAGAAATGTCAACCCCTCACTTCCTCAAAAGGAAATCCAAGTTGCCAGGGTGTGCCTATCTCCTCTCCCCGGGACGATGGCACGGCAGAAACTTGACAATTAATGACCGGTCGATGGTGGCGCCCGGCGCTGCCGCGGCAGACGCGGAGGGGTCGACGACAACGGCAACGAAGTTTCAGTTTTCGGCGCTCCTCACTCAACCGGGGGCCCGAGGAGGTTGCAGGAATGCCGTAAACAATCGAATCAAGTTGACTGACTTTTCTTCCCTCCTCCACACACATTCGGGCTCTCATGGTTTCGAGGTAAAAGGCCTGTTTTCATCGCGCGTGGCCATGTCTAACAACAAAGTAATCGAGAGGGTTTAAACTTGTCTTGAGTTTGAGCGATTCGAACAAGCATCATCGTGCGGATTTCACCCAAGACTTCGAGGCAGAAACGCGAGCCATATCAAACACAGGACATTATGCATTTGCCGTCTCAAAGCTGCGATCTTCACTCAGTGGAATCTACTATTCATCTCCATGATCAAAGGACGCATTGACTGACTTAGCAAGTCTTCTTCGCTGACAAACATACGCTCGGACTTCTCAATGTTTCAACACTTTACCGAGAGCTTTTCTCCGCGCGCAATCTTCGCCCAGCATCTCCTCTTCTTCCCTGTTCTTTGGCACCACCTGTAGTCGGCCCAACTTGTGACACGTCGCCCTCTCTCGGTTGTCGTGGTTCTCTGCGGTTGCCGAGAAAGGAAGAAGACGGGAGTGGCCTGACATCCCTCTTGACGCTGATTGTGCAAACGGGGAGAATAGGCGTGGCTCTCCCCCTCTCCCTCTCCCCTCTTTCGTCTCACTTCTTCCCAGATCTCCCCTCGAACGACAGTAAAAAGACCATAAACCGCAGGATGAAAAACCAAGTTTTTTATTCGGAATGTATTTACTGGTGGGAACGTCGGCGTTCGTCGTACAACTAGCTTTTGTGCAAGCAACTAGCGACACCGAAACGACCAAAATTGAGAACACTAAAGGCGGCAGCGAGAATTGCCCGTGAGGAGATGGCAGTTGAGAAGGAACAGAGCTCAAGCTCAATATCCGGGAGCGGTACGGGGAGGGGGGCAGTGGTCGCAACCACCAGAGCTGCCTCCAGCTCCCGCATTTCCGGGGGCTCCATCGGGTCCGGGAAGTCCGTTGGCTCCAGGAGCTCCCTGGTCTCCAGCGGGTCCAGGTCCTCCAGCAGATCCGGGGTGTCCGTCGGGTCCAGCGGGTCCAGCAGGTCCTTGAGGTCCGGGAGCTCCAGCGGGTCCAGCGGGTCCCTCGGGGCCAGGCACCTCCTGGACGGTTCCAGGTGCTCCAGCAGCTCCAGGGGCTCCGGGGGCTCCGTCGTTTCCGGCGGGTCCAGGGGCTCCAGCGGGTCCAGGCGCTCCAGGGTTTCCAGCGGCTCCGGGGGCTCCAGGAGCTCCAGAGTTTCCGGGGGCACCTTTGGGTCCTTGGGGTCCGGCGGGGCCGGCAGGGGCATCGTCGCAGGTCTGGCAGTCGTTGGCGGCGGCCGTAACAGCGGGTCCGGGCTGGGCATCGGCTCCAGGGGCTCCGTTTTGTCCGGGGGTTCCGTCCTCTCCCGGGGCTCCATCGGGTCCGGGAGCTCCAGGGGCTCCAGGGGCGGAGACGCCGCATCCGCAGCATCCTCCAGCCTGTCGCTTCTCGATCAAGTGCCACTCCTCTCCCTGGCTGGAGTCGCGTCGGCTGCGCACGACGCCGCCGGTGACCTTGGCGAGCACCTAAAACCGGTAATTTAGACTAGTCTTCAAGAGCTTCGAGTGGGGTGAGAATCGGCTACCGGAAGTGAAAGTGGACTCTTACCTGAGTGCGGGTGACCTCCTTCCAGATGTTGCCCGAGCGCGACTTGCAGAAGTCGACCTCGTTCTGCATGACCGATTGCATGTGCTGCATGTAGTTGTAGAGCATCGGCACGGAGAGCACGCAGACGAGGGTGGCGACCGTCGAGAGGGCGACGCCGAAGAAGGCGATGCGCCGGAGCGACGAAGCCTCAAGCTCGAGTTCTTTCTCGGAGGTCATCCTGCAAATCCCAGCGGATTACGATTTGGACGAGGCTTTCGAAAGAGAGAAGAAAGAGAAAGTTGGGAAAAACGAAACGTCGGGGTGTGCTGAGAGTGAAGGTTCGTGGGCTGTCGGGGGTCTTTTATGGGTGAAACGGTCAGAGGAGGCTGCCGGGCAGCGAGCGGCCACCAAGGGGTGGGGCGGGCTGCATTCCCCGGCAGGCAGCAGCGTGTCTCTTCGAGAGGCGAAGACAAGGTCGAGCAGAAGAGAGACAAGAGAAAGTGAAAACGAAAAAGGCATGGCCGCTCTCGCCTTTCCTTTTTCATCCGACGACTAGCCGGGGCCCACTGATCGCTTAGCGGGTTTTTCAGTTCCTTACTCTACGGCCATTCTTCACGTGGCGGCCGAGTTACTCCCAGACACTCCTCGACCGCACCCTCTATAGACGGCGAAAAACAGCCGGGTTCATGCAGGGAGCTGAGACCGTTTTTGTCTGAGTAGAAAAAGCTGGTGATATGCACGACTTGTGTAAGGAACCCGACGCCTAGCTGAACTCGAAAACAGACTTGAAGTCTCCCCAATCACTCTCTCGTCAAGGTCGAGGTAAACCGTTCGAATTTTTATGTGAGAAGACTTCCGGTCCAGATCGTTCAGCACGTGTTCCCGGTGTTTGGTCACAATCTGTCTTTGAGGAAAGTCGCTAACACTAAGTGGGAACCTTGTGAAATGTTGAGATTCACATTGTGGACTAGGAACCGAATCGGTGTTCCAGTTGTCGCATTAGTCCTCACTTTTTTACTTTTCTTGCACCTTCCTTCAAAAACATTCCCCTTTGACTTCCTCGCCTTTTCGTCCTTTTAGGTCCTCCTTCGTCTTGTTGTTTACAACTACTTTGTTGCCAATTTCGTCGCCGCACGAACAGGCACTCAGGCAGGTGAGACGAGCTACGTGGCAGGGTCGGCAAGCGGAGGGTGAGACGGCATTGGCAGAGAAGGACAGCGAGAGAGAGAGAGAACAAGAGAGATCTCTCGGTGCCCACTGTGAATGACATCTGGGGGACTTGAAGATCATCTCTCGGCAAACTATCTTTGCTGTGTTATTTTCCTGTTAGAAATAGATTCGAAGCAAGATCTCTGTGGATATAGTGAGACTCTGAGTGCCGGAGGTTCGGCCGGTCCTTCAAAAGACATGTTGACCGCAGGCCTTGGTTGCACGCGATGTCGCTTGTCTTCCCTTCAAAGCGACGAGGAGGAGGGTGCCGTGACGCCGCGCGTAACAAGTTTCTTCTCGAGGTCATTTGCCGGCGTCGACGGCAGGCGACGCCCGCCCGCTCCCGCTTGGTTCGGCCACTGGTTTCGGCCCTCTCCTCTCTTCCTTGCAGGAGAGGGGAAGACGTTCAATAACCGCTCTTGACAGGCTTCGGGAAACGTCCACCCCGGGGTTCCCTTCAAGATGGTCGAAGGAGCAGTGGCAGAGAGATCACTGCCAATGGTGAATGTCATAACATTCTTAGAACTACCTTCATGAAGGCATCAAGTCTGGAACGGAAGTAGAGGTTGTTCGGTGAAAAGTACTCGTTTCACCTTGTCAAATGCTGACAAGTGAAACGACCGCAAACGTTCAATTGTTGACTATTTCTTACATGATTCAGCCCGTTGGAATGCAAACCACTTGCTGTCTCTCTCTCGCCTGCCTACTAGCCTGTAAACGATTAGCGGGCCTCCTCGAGAGTGGCACTTCGTCTCACTTGAAGGTCTTGGAAGGAAGAGGAAGAAGACCTTGCGACACTCTGACGATCATCTGAACGACGGGGTACAGAAAAATGTTCACTCAAAGTGAAAATGGCTTTTTCCATTTGAGTGTGACCACCTCGAAGACCTCCGTGTCTCGAACCGCACGTTCATGACCGATGCGTGAAACGTCGACGGGACTCCGACAATGTCAGACGACGATGATGAAGGTGCCCGCATGCCATTGTCTGTCTCACATTGTTCCAGAAACTCACATTGATGTTCAAGTTCAGTTTTTTTCTCGAAGGGCTAGCTGAAAAACAGTTTGGTGTGCCCCGGCCTCCACCCCTCGGCCGGGGTGCCGTTTCTGGGCAGACGACCTCGAAGTCGCTCCACGTCCATATAAAGGCAGGCCACTGCCCCGCAAGAATGCCACACCTGCTAGAGTTCTTAGACTAGTTGCTCGCTCCTTTCTCCTCTCTCCCTTTCACTTCCAGTATCTGACCTTCACGTTCTTCTTGCAGATGTCGGACGAGAAGCATCTTGAGCTTGAAGCCTCCTCCCTCAGGCGCATCGCCTTCTTCGGCGTCGCCCTCTCGACGGTCGCCACCCTCGTCTGCGTGCTCTCCGTGCCGATGCTCTACAGCTACCTCCAACACATGCAGTCGAGCATGCAGAGCGAGCTTGACTTCTGCAAGTCCCGCTCCGGCAACATCTGGAAGGAGGTCACCCGCACGCAGGTATTTCAAGCTTCCAGCGATTGAACCTCGCTTTCTAGGTTCTCGCCAAGGTTACCGGCGGAATCGTCCGCAACCGCCGTGACTCGAGCCTTGGTGATGACTGGCACGTCATTGAGAAGCGCCAGGCTGGAGGATGTTGCGGATGCGGCGTCTCCGCGCCTGGAGCCCCTGGAGCTCCCGGAGCCGATGGAGCCCCCGGAGAGGACGGAACCCCCGGACAAAACGGAGCCCCTGGAGCCGATGCCCAGCCTGGACCCGCCGTCGTTGCTGCTGCCAACGACTGCCAGACCTGCGACGATGCCCCCGCTGGACCCGCCGGACCTCAGGGACCAAAGGGAGCCCCCGGAAACTCTGGAGCTCCTGGAGCCCCCGGAGCCGCTGGAAACCCTGGAGCCCCTGGACCCGCGGGTGCCCCTGGACCCGCCGGAAACGACGGAGCTCCTGGAGCCCCTGGAGCTGCTGGTGCCCCCGGACAAGTTGTTGAGGTTCCCGGCCCCGAGGGACCCGCTGGACCCGCTGGAGCTCCCGGACCTCAGGGACCTGCTGGACCTGCCGGACCCGACGGACACCCCGGATCTGCTGGTGGACCTGGACCCGCTGGAGACCAGGGAGCCCCTGGAGCCAATGGACTCCCCGGACCCGATGGAGCCCCCGGTCAGGCTGGAGCTGGAGGCAGCTCTGGTGGTTGCGACCACTGCCCTCCTCCCCGCACCGCTCCCGGATATTGAGCTTGAGCTCTATCCTTCGGTGTTCTACTCATGGATTGTTTCTGTTATCGCTTTTAGCCCTCAATTTCGGTCTCGATGCTTCTCACGCTAGCCTGTACCTCGACTGCCGAAATGTAACCTCATTCAGTAAACTGCTTTTCTCTCCCGCGTTGTTTGGTGATGACAGCGACACAGGAGATAAGGCGATGCAAAGCGTGTCCACGCCAATGGTCTGTCGGGGAAGGCGCGAAGTGGAGGCAACGGCGCGTAATCGTCTTCAATCGATTAATGATAGTGCGAGTGCGGCACACAGATGCTCACACTTGCCCTAGTGCGCTCTCATGGCTTGTCCAGGCCGACCTCAATCAATGACTTCAGTCGCGCAAGCGAGAAGCTCTTATCAATTCGCTTCACCTTTGCACTCCTTGCCCTGTTGTTCCCTTTCGTATTAAAACTTTTCCTGGCGTATTTGAAATGATTTCAGTGCGTCAAAATGGGAGACAAGCCACCAAGGAAGAAAATGGCGGCCGAGCCGGCAGAACCAACCGTCACGGACCGGATGCAAATCGCCGTTGGTCAATTGTCTGTGAGTGATGACCGAACAAGACGCGATCCTCGTGACACGAACAATCGAAAAAGCTCGACAACGACGGAAATTTATCCAGCTTTCTACGAGGTACAGGGCGAACTTACCGGCAAGATTTCAGGTCCCTGTGAGTGTGAACACAAATATAGACCAGGAGGACAAAAAGGATAAGAGAATTGATCTGACTCTTCCCGAACGGTTTGTCACTCCAGAGGCAATATACGCGCATGAACACGGACAAGGCTATATAATGTAAGAAGCTGATAGGCGTAAGAAACATTGAGCTTACAGATTGGCGCAGGACCAGAAGTCCGGACGTCGCGTAGCATTGAAGAAGCCACATTTGCCTGATCCGTCAAAGAAATCGCGAGATGAGAAGCGAGACATCAGGACGTACAAGTCCGTTATTCGTGAGTTGAAAATCATGAAAGCCGTCAAGCACCCGAATGTAAGTGACTGACCGTTTCGTCTTATTGCCATTCAACAGATAATCGCTCTTCTTGGTGCTTTTACTCCTCAAAAGAAGTCCATCGAGTTCAAAGATCTCTATTATGTGATGCCGGAGATGCGTGGTACCTTGGCGAATTACATACACGACGTGAGCTGATTTTTAAATGAAGCAGTTTGCAGAAAGCGAAAACGGCTTCGAAACCTACATTCTACGAAATTCGCTCAATCGCTATTCAACTTCTTTGCGGTATCAAATTTCTTCACTCGAATGGCATTTGGCACAGGGTTTGCTTTCATTTTGCTAGAGAAAAAGCTTTGTTTAGGATTTGAAGCCCGGTAACGTCGGCTTTGGTATGAAAAAGGACAGTAGTGGATGTGTGGTGGGTCTGCAAATCTACATTCTCGACTACGGACATTCACGTCAAGTGTCTGAAAAAGCAAGGAGAGAGGACTTAACTTCCAATAAGGGAACGCAAGTTTACAATCCTCTGGAAGTCCTCTTCAAACTTGCCGTTGGAAGTTACACGGAGAAGCGTAAGTTTCCTCAATGCTTCCATCTGCATCTCTTTGTATTCTTCAGGAGACATTTGGTCTGTCGGAGCAATCGTTGGAGAGCTCGTACTTCTGAAACCACTCTTTTACGACAAAGGCGGGAAAAGCAATATTAATGAGGTGACGATCGCCCTCAAAGTATTTAAACTACTTGGTCCACCTAAAAATTGCCAAGAATTTTGCAACAGGTTTCTATTTCCTCACCTCAAGAGTCTTAGATTTGATGCGCAAAGTTCAAATACGATTCAAGCAGCTCTTCAGGACAAAGTTGTTAAAGACCGACCACAAGGAACGTTTGGCAACGATTTTGCAATCGGACAATTCAAAGAAACAGGTACGCACGAAGTCTAGTACTTTTTATTATGGTCAACTGGCTAGAAACTGGAGCGCTAGCGCAGTTTCAAGCTTTTTTGAAAAGCTTGCTGGAACTGAACGATCAAGAGCGACCGTCAGCAGCAGTTGCACTTCAGCACGAGTTCTTGAACTTCAACTCCTCTGATGAGGTTAGGATTAGATGTGGTAGAAAATGTTTACTTATTGTCACATTAGATGCTTGGCGAATACAACAAGAAGGAATTCCCCGATAATTTTGAAGAGTTATACTTCAAACAAGCGAACAGCGAAAGCCTTCGAGGTTTGTGTTGAATATTTTCAACGAACGTACATAACAGAACTGCTGCATTTTACAACTACGACAATCATGAATGAGACCAAGATTTGTGACATCTCGACTGCAAACACGGCTAATTAGAAAGGTAGCAAGGTTTCTGCCTCACCTTTTCTCTCATCGAGTATCTCTTTTTATGGGTAATGCGTGTACATCACTGCCGGTGCCCCATGTGCAAGGGCTATGAATAAAGATTGCAACAATTTAACAATGGGGAACTTGGTTGGAAGCTTACGAGCTGCTCAAAAAGACCAACAAAATCTCGCGTCATGAGAGCTACAAACGTCTCGATTCCAAATTCGTCATCTCGTTTACATGAAGCATCTGAAAATTGGCAAAAAGTTCAAGAGTGCACGTATAGAAAGCAAAGAGTTTTCGGAAAAAGCCGTTCCCACCCATTTCTTATCTCTCCTCTCATGAAGATTTTTCCGAAAGACACTCCGTCGCCTCTTTGGCCAAACGGCAGGCGAATTTGTACCCTCCGCGTTTATTTCTACTTATTGCTAGAAGCATTTTGCCATCATCCAACCTATAAAACACATGGGCACCTGCATCTCCACCGCGTCGAGCGGCTCGGAGAAAATTGGTCCTAGAACCCTGGAGCCTCATGAGAACCTTCGTCCTCTTGCCGCTCCTCGGCGAAACACCATCCCTCCCCTCGAATCGGAGTTGTGAGTTTCCCAAAGCTCTGTGAAAGGCAACAGATGGTACGCGGACGATATAGCAAAGGAGCAAGCTCAACTCTTTGTGCATCATTGTCTTCAGCCGGGCGAATTTCTTGTGCGAAAATCACAAGACGGGCAGTGTGCGTCGTTTTTTGAACTCAATCTCGGGCTAGTTTTATCCCTAGTTTTATTTCAGGCCTAGTTTTATCCATACGAGTAGATGATCCCTTTTCGCGAGTGAAGAATTTCCGGATACGAAACCATGACGACCATTTTTATCTCGAAGGGCGGGCGGATGCCGTCTACTACAAGAGTGTTCATGAACTGATTGAAGCTGCTTGTCGTAAGTTTCATTTTGTGAAATGGATTAATGATTTCACCGAATAAGTTGAAATATGCATTCCTTGATGAAGAATCGAAGAACAACATTGCAGAGGGAAAACACCGTCTGGGCGTGCAGTTACGAGCTCCAAGTCGTAAAATGATTCCATCGGAAGCAGAGACGAAACTCCTCGCCACCACGTCAGCCCCGCCCGTTTTGATTCTGAAAAGAGAAATCATTCAACTGAGCAATCACATTGGCTCGGGGAATTTCGGCGTTGTGCGAAAAGGTTGGTGTTTTCGCTAGAGATGAACATTTTCAGGCGTGCTCGCCGGTTTTATGTCCGTCGCTGTGAAGATCCTGAGAAAAGTCGACAATGATCAAGCATTTCTTGATGAAACCAAGATTCATCACGGTCTCTCACATCCACACGTCGTCAAGCTCATCGGAGTAAGAATACCTTGCGGGCCTTCCTAAGTGGTCCAGATCTGTGTGCGCGAACGTTCAGAGACAATCATCTCACCTTCGAATATTTCTCAAAACGATTACAAAGCTCCTTGGATGATCACCGAATATCTCGTTCTCGGCAATTTGAAGAATTTCATGAGTCAAACGCCAAGTCGGTTTAACTATTATCAAGTCTGTGTAAGTCTAGCTAGATCTTCTAGTTCAGCTGATGACATTTTCAGCACATCGCCCAACAAGTTGCAGATGGAATGCATTATCTTCAACAACAACAGATTATTCATCGAGATTTGGCCGCTAGAAACATTCTCATTGCACAAAAGTTGGAACACGACCTTTTGCAAGTAAAAGTCAGCGATTTTGGGTTAGCGTTCAAGACCCTTACGAATCCTGGAGGTTTGCTGTAAATTTAGCGTGGAGCTCTTTTGTTAGATCCCTCGTCGGCTACATTTCCTGTTCAAAGCTCGGCTCCCGAGGTGCTGACTGGTGGGAAATCACATCAAGTTACCACTAAAGTCGACGTTTGGTCCTTCGGTGTCTTTGTCTATGAAATCTTCACAAAACTGGAATTGCCTTATGGTAAGCAACTATCTGTTTGGGGATGCTTCAGGTTCAAAATACAATAGTGCTTCGGGGATGATGGAGAGGATTCGTTCGGGTTATCGACTTCCTCAACCACCTGGCTGCTGCTCCGAACTCTACGCTTTGATGCAGCAATGTTGGAAAGATCATCCAAAAGACCGTCCGATGTTTTGGACAGTTAATGTGGAACTGAAGAAGTTTCTCGAGACTGCTGTTATTCCCAGTAATGAATACGTCGATCGATAGTGAGAAAGGAAGCGAAATAAATATTGATGACTTTGATCTCACACGGAGAACATTTATGGCTAATCAAGATCTTTTTGCTGGCACTCATGTTAGCATAAGCACCAAGCATCAGAGCATTTTCTCACCCTTTCCTTATCAGCAAAGAGAAGCGACGCCCTGGACGTTCGGAAAAGACCCCCGAATTACCTCGTTTGGCAAACACTCGCTACCCCCTCAACCCTCGTCGTTTTCTGAGATGGGTTCATGCGTCTCGAATCCAGACCCTCCAGAGACCAAGACCAAACAGCCGAGTCGTTTTCCGTTGCCCGACCCAGATCCCTTGCCACCAGTCCAGTCAGACCCTTCGCCGTATCTGCAACCAGTCGTTAAGTCGAAGTCGCCCTCCTTGGAATCGGAGCTGTACGTTTCATGGCTGAATGAATTCCCTTCAGATGGTATTCAGGAGAACTATCCGCAGGAGACGCGCTCAGTTTTGTCGAAAAGTTTCTTCAACCGGGCGATTTTCTTGTCCGGAAGTCACTAAACAATCAACGTCTGTGGTCATTTATTAAATCTTACAACAATTCTAGATCTCACGCTTTGCATTCGCGTCGACAATGCGCTGGTACCTGAGAAGAAGTTCAAAATTCTCAACAACAACGGTTTCTACTTCGAGAGCGAATCCAAAGTGCCTCATCAACGCTATCGCACTGTTCAAGAGCTAATCGCTGCAACTCTGCGTGAGCAGCGTCTACTTCTTCCTAGACGTTTCAGAAGGTCAACATAACTTGAACGCGGTGTTGCACGAACCGGCTCGTAAAATGACACCGACGGAGGCTGAGTGGCAAGTGATCAGGGGGAAAGTGCCGATGCCCGTCCTTCTACTTAGTCGAGCCCAAATCGCCTTCAAAGGAACTCTTGGTGAAGGGAATTTTGGTGTGGTTCGACAAGGTTAGGTGATTATGAGGCAGTGACAGCGTTTGCAATTAGGCCTACTTAATGACATCGTGAAAGTGGCCGTGAAGATTCTCAGACAAGTCGACAACGACGATGCCTTTGTGAAAGAGACAAAGATTCATCACGGCCTGGCGCATTCGAACATCGTCAAGCTCATTGGAGTGCGTTCTCAATGAATTCTTTATAAAAAAACAACTTCAGATCTGTATTCGACGCAGATCGGACGAGGATGATTTCAAAAAGTTAATCGAGAAACCATCGTATCTCACCCTCAAGGACTACACTGCGATGTGGATGGTCACGGAGTTTCTGCCACTTGGCAATTTGAAGTCTTATATGCTCGGCAAGCGAGATAGTTTTAATCATTACGAAGTCTGCGTGAGTTTCGGTATTATGGTCGACAATCGAAACGGTTTTTCAGCACATTGCCCTTCAAGTGAGCGAAGGAATGAGCTACTTGCAACAACAAAATATAATTCATCGTGATCTGGCTGCCCGGAATGTCCTTATTTCCGAGAAGCAGGACGACGGTTTAATTGTGGTGAAAATCACCGATTTTGGATTGGCTTTCAAACCTATTCACGTGAAAGCTGGCGGAGGCAAGTCTTTAAAGATGCCTAGAGCATTGTGTATTTAGAAGCAACAATGACTTCTCTTCCAATTCAGACTTCCGCACCAGAGGTTTTGGACGGGGAGAAAACTTACAAAATGTCGACCAAGGCCGATGTTTGGTCATTTGGTGTCTTCATTAACGAACTCTTCACTAAGCAAGAGCTACCATACGGTAGAGAAACACAAAATAGAAAGATTGTGTCTCGTGTTTAGGCAAGGAGTACAGAACCGGAGCGTTAATGTTGGAGAAACTGAATTCGGGTTTGCGTCTGCCTCGACCAAGCGGGTGCACGCCTGAGCTTTACGCTCACATGCAGCAATGCTGGAAGATGAATCCGAATGATCGACCCATGTTCTACAGACTCAACGGAGAGCTCAAAAAGTTTCTCGAAGACCCTTGACGTAACATTCGTAGTGAACATTTTTGTCCATAATTGACCCCCCTACAACGTTGTGCTGTAGTCTAAAAGACTCAACGATAAAGTCGTACGCATATTCTCGCTTTGAACACTTCTAGTACATTTCGAGTAATCGATTGAGGCAGTACTTCTACCTGGAATAAAAATTTTAATACTCAAAAGTAATTAATTGATGAGTATTGCAGATTGTTTTCAGTCATAAACCGTTAAAGCTGATTCTATTGCGTACTTCTCATAAGTTGGTCAAAACGGCACAGATTGTTACGAGCGACCTGGCTTATCAACATAGACTCCTCCAAGGGACTTCTGAAGCAGCTGCTTTCCATCAATGGGAGGAAGACACTCCAAAGAAAGAAATGAGATAGGTCGACGACAACGGCCTTCTGATTCTCAATCGACTTTCCCAGAAACGTCAATCTCTCACACTTCACTCGATTCCGAACTGTGAGTTTCGAGGATTTGTTTTCGAGTTATTCAGATGGTACTCGGGAGACTTGTCAGCGCATCACGCACAATTATTCATTCGGAAATTTCTGCAGCCTGGCGACTTTCTCGTTCGAAAGTCCCTAGACGGAAAAGGTTTGTCTCCTAAATTATTTCTTCCCACAAAATTGTGCATTCTCATCCAGATTTCACTCTCTGCCTTCGATTGGATAATGATGTTTTACTCGAAAAGCAGTTCCACATTCAAGTCAAATATGAAGGATGGTATTACAGAGGTGGACTAATTGGAGATTCAAGTTACAAAACAATCAGAGAGTTGATCATAGCAGTCTTGGGTGAGTCTTGTGAACAGTGCTAGAACAATCGCTATCTCAATTCTCAGAAGGCAAACACAACCCGAATGTGCAGTTACGAGCACCACGTCGTAAAATGTCTCCGACAGAAGAAGAATGGGCCATTATCAACGAGACTTCGTCTCCGCCGCCTATTCTTTGTCTCCAGAAGCACCAAATAGAGCTTCGAAGCCATATCGGTGGAGGGAACTTCAGTTTTGTGCGAGAAGGTCTGACAAATGCAATATCGAAAGATGTTGTAGCCCTACTCAGCGGGTTCATGGGCGTGGCCGTCAAAATCTTGAAGCAAGTCGAAAGCGACGACGAATTTTGGGAAGAGGTAAAGATGCATCACGGTCTTTCACACCCGAACGTCGTCAAATTAATCGGAGTAGGCATTTCGAGACAAGTTTGTGCCGTTCAGATTTGTGAAAGGAACACCAACAACCTTAAACCGTCGGTCAACATTTCCCCTGAAGACTACAACGCACCTTGGATTGCAACAGAATTCCTCGTTCACGGCAATTTACGATCCTACATGAACAACATGCCGACACATTTCAGCCACCACGAAGTTGCGGTGAGTTTTTTGCTTATTCCAACAAATGAAGGTTCAGCACATTGGGCAGCAGGTAGCGGATGGAATGGAATATATTCATCAGCAGAAAATCATTCACCTCGATCTCGCTGCACGAAATATTCTTATTGCACAAATGCTCGACAACAATCAACTGCAAGTGAAAATTGGTGATTTTGGCCTTGCTTTAAGGTCGGACGCCAAGACACGCAATGGTTGACCGTTTGTCAATTCAGAAAACGATCATAGATTCAACCTCGAAGACGTTTCCAATCCAGCGTTCAGCGCCTGAAGTCCTCGATCGCGGGAAAACGACTGAAGTCACCACGAAAGCTGATGTTTGGTCGTTCGCCGTTTTGCTTTACGAACTCTTTACCAAGGAGGAGAAACCCTATGGCAAGTCGGAATCTGCAAACAACAAATGGAATTTCAGGTGAAGAGTATTCAAGCGCTTCGTTGATGTTGAAAAGGCTACGCTCGGGCTTTCGTTTGCCTCAACCAGAAGGATGTAGCACTCACTTGTACAGTCAGATGAAGCAGTGCTGGAAGGAGGATCCTTCAAGTCGACCGACGTTTTCCACGCTAAACGCAGGACTGAACAACTTTACTAACTCACCTGGAATCTTGGACACATCTGAGAACATTTCGCTTGACTTTTGATAGCATTGCAAATTAGTGAAATATCTATATTTAGAACTAGAAGTGCATAAAGAAGTAAGACCGTGATAAGAATTTAGTTGCAGACGGCGGGGGATGACAAATTGACGTCCTTTCAGAGGGTCCCCTCCCCTTCTTTCATTGCACCAAGAACCACGTGTGTTTTCTCCCCCGAACATTTCTACATTCAGGTTTTTGTTGATGTCGACTTGCTGAGACGCGCGAAGATCCGTGAGCAGGCAACGAAGTAGAATCGCCTTCCTCTTAAAACGACAACCCTCTTAAGGGAGAGAAGTCTTCATGGTCGTTCTCGTCCGAGATGAAGATCGCGACTTCCTCCAGCGTGGCCTCGGGCCCCACAGCTTGCCTCTTCTTGAACACGTGTTGATATTCATCGACTAGAGCCCTCAACCCCTTTTGCTCACATTTTTCTAGCAACTCTCTTGTCGATCTCAACTAGAAAACGCGTTCTCGAACCTCTCCTCTTGCTCTAGTCGTAAATAACTTTTACCGCTATTAACTTTGCCCGCTAAGTTCATTGACGTTGTCACTTTTTTGCCCTTATCCGTTCATCTTTACCCGACGGGTATGGAACTCGGACCAAACAGCAGGTTGGAAGCGACCAGTCTTCACTAATGTCCTTTAGACGACTCCTCAGCACAGCGGGCTCAGCTTCTCTTCTCACATTGGTCACTATGTTCATAATAAATAAAGAGATGCTTTGACGTCATACTTAATCCATTGGAAGATGTTCGCTCTTTTCGCGCTCATAGCCGACTGCATGGCCATCGAAGACTCATGGTGAGCTTGCGCGAAATAAGTTCATGAGCTTCTAGGTCGCCCCAGATTACAAACTTATCACCTGTGGCATTCCAAAGAACGCGCAGACAATGATGTCCTACACGATGTGCTACTTGTCTAATGACAAGTGGAAGGAGATGCCGGATCTCCGGTTCTATCCTCCCTACACGTTGAAATTCTGCCCCACTAAGGAGCAAACTATGACTTTCGATGAGATTATGAGAACGTATGACTTCAATCGAACAGCCGAGTAAGGGCTTGCCGAATGATAATGAAGTTTCAGTGAATGGACAGCCTTTGTTCTGGTTCGCAACCCAATAGCCAGGTTGATCTCAGGCTTTGCAAATCAATGTGTCATCGAGTGAGTTTCTTTCTTGCGCAAAGACAGCTTCCAGGAAGCACGAAACCCCGAAGAGTCAATGTTTCGGTTGTCACAAGGACATTGCTTGCTTCCTTCGGCGAATGTATCTGGTAGGTCGCTCTCTAACGAAGGTCAATCCGTCCTGAAGGCACTTCTAAGGAACCGCGGTATCAACGAGAACGTCTTCCTTCATTTCATGCCACAAAATTGGTTTCTTTGACAGGTTTCGTTTTGAAGCTTTAGGTACTGCGACGTGAATCGCTTCTTAAAGAAGTTCGAGCAAATAGTCTACGATGTCAACGATAGGCAATCAGTTATCGGGAATCTCACCAGGATCTTCAGAAAGCAAAAGGTTGGCTCACATGTCACTATAGTTGATCATTTAGGTTCCCGAGCCGGCGATTGAGCATGTGGTCAAGGAGTTGGCAGGGGAGACTACATATCACGCTACAAGTGGACGAGGTGTGTTTTACTCTTGAAGTTGTGCATTCGTTTACCAATTGTCATTCTTCTTCAAGCAGAGAAAAATTTGTAGATGTGGTTCAAGACATGTGGGACCGCCTGTTGAGCACACCGATGCTTTTGAGGATACTTGTGGCAATCTATCGCGCTGACTTCCACATCTTCGGCTTCGCCACAGATCCTCTCGTCGTTCCTTTTGTTGAATCTTCCAGCAATCCTTGGCCATACTGGTATTCCTACTCCTACAGAGACAAATGAATCTCACATTCCCTTATCTACTCGGCCAGAATGTTGTTGTTGCTATTAGATAGAAACAAATCTTATGTGCGCCTCCGGATACCCCGGCAGCGCGGTCCAAAAATACTTCTCTGACACAGAGACTAGCCC